>VYYJ01000461.1:0-58950 GCA_021029165.1 Cyphoderus albinus
GTATAAGGGAATAAAACCCACTTTTGCCCATTAAACCCGTTTTACCCATTAAACCCATTTTCCCCGTACCCAGTAATTTTTTTCAAAAAACGCGGGTTTTTCTCATCTCTGCTACCGAGTGCAGAATTCTCGAATCAACGTTGCCTGGGCAAAGGCTGATGTGTATTTACTCAATACAAACAACAACTAGGTATAACTTATATTTATCTATATTATATTCGGATTATGTATGTGACTCTGTGGGAAAAAATCAATGCCGATAAAAAAGGAAGCAAAATGAAACCTTTTCCATAACTTCAGTTTTATAGAAGTAATAAAAATGTACGTTGCATCGATTCACTTTCTTGAGGCATTTCTTAAGCTAAGGCAGAAAATGGTATGCAACAAATTCTGGTCTCGATTTGAACATGAAGGATTTTGTTTTTCCTTGTGGAGAAGAGAATAAGAATGAGATTGAAGAGTGACGAAAGACCTCACACGAAGTCAAGTAGGGTGACCGCCAGTTACAATGAAAACAACAAAAACCTCAACTTTCGAATATCATATATCATGTACACACTTACAAAGTTGTGTTGGTAAGAAAATGCTGGATGACAACAAGGTGAGTTGTTGTATTATACAATCTGATGAAATAATATGAAATACCAATACCACCTTGATATAGATTTTTGTCATTGTTGTCGTAATTTGTTATTCCTTCACTCTGTGAATGCACGCATTATGCCATGAAAAGATTACTGATTGACATGCTTCCCTACGACCTGGAGTTAATTCGGGTTGTCGGTTTGCTTTTCAATCAATCAACTGGAGAAGGTTCATCCTATTCCATGATCGTATCATAAGTAGTATAATATTCCATGGCTGATTTAGATTTATATCAAGAAATCTTCATATTGTACGTCAAATCTTATCTGACGAAGAAATTGTATTTCGGCAACTTAGTTATGATTACTCTAAAAAATTCTCGGCACCAAAGTTAGGAGAATGGTTTTATCGGAATGCGATACGAGAAAAAAATATCCAGGCACGAGTTATTTTTAACGGAAATGGACGGAATATCTGGGAATGGAACTCTGTATATGATTGACAGAGAATTTAAGAAAACTTCAATCATTTATTAAAAATAAATTCACATTCCATTTTTATTTTCATTCCTGGGTCAAGACGACAGCAATTTCTTCATCGACATCAATGGTTAAAGAAAGGTGTATTAAATTATGTATATGGAAAGGGTGAATTCATAGATAGTCATTTACAATGTAAATTTCACATGAATCCTTTTATTGGTTGCTTTTTTGTGTCGTCTAAATGTCACTTCCAAGAAATCATCAAGTCATCGGCTTGGTCGCTCAAAAATATCTTTCCTGTTGCTTTTTTGCCTGAATGAAAACAATTTTCAAGGAAGCGGTTGCTACTTGCTTTTACATTTTATATACAGTAGCAGGCATGACACTGCAAAATTTATTAATTATGTGACGGGATTTATAAATAATAGTAAAATGTACACATATTATATACAGTTACATCCATTAATGATCTGCCTCGACTGTGACTATAGAAAAGCAAAGCTTCTATTTTTATCAAATAGACTGACCAATCGAATCACGTCTTTTTCATTACAGTAGGCACAATAGGAGCATACTTGATTTCAGTTTTTACGTGACTGCACTTTCTGAATTTCTATTTAAATTTTCGACAAACGTGCATTCACATAATACACCATCAACACTGTTGCTTGTAAAGTTTCTATTCTTGGAGCAGTAGCAACGGTAAGGTGAAATCAAGCGTGGCTTCATTATCATATCATTTATCATTTCACGACTCCAATTTTTCTCGATGCATGCCACTTCGTTCTTCTTTAGTGAATATGTACTTTCTACAAAGATGACGAAAGGATATCGAGTAGCCACGATTAATACTGTAGTGAATTACTTCATCATCACCGCTACCATCATCAAATGGCATGATGTCGGCAAAAAATATGTTATTATAGTCAATTCGTGCTTAGCAAAAGTACTGAAAGAATTACATGGTATTTGTAGCTGATACAAAAAAAGTCTAGAAGTAGAAACACCCGAGTCGACAAGCCTCTTTAAGCAAGCAACAGCAGAAAAGTTAGCGGAAGTAATAAAGCCATCTCTCTCGTAATATATCTTTATAGCGCGTAGCAGTAATGATTATGATGATGGTGCGGATGACAAAGAATAAAATTCGGGTGACTTTTTTTGTGGTAAAAAAGTGATAAAAAATGTACCAACTTGGATCGTATATGTTTTACCGCAGAATTAAATATGTTGCACTAATTTATCACTCTGATGAATAAAAAGTATGTTATGTAGGGAAATTCACTGCTCTTCTAAATTTCCTTACGTTTCAGGAATCGGGTTAACACTTTACCGTTTATTTGTCTAAAGCGGCTCCAACTCTGTGAAATTAAATGGAATGCTATTGAAGATTGTAAATTGGTCGTGTAAATCCGTGTGATGCATGAAGTGTGAGTCGGACGGAATTGCATTTTTTACGGATGCATTCTGCTCCGTTCCTGCTTTATTATTCGGAAAGAGGAGGAAGGAACATTGATTTTTTGTATGGCCTCTGCTTTCTTTTCTACGCACGCAACGCAACGAACGCAACACGCACTCAAATCGATGTACACGTAGCGTTTTATGAATTCGTCCCCTTTTCCAGAAGTGTCGCTATCCCGAATTTACGTAAAGCAACACAAGTGTCACTCGCAAGGCATCTACAATTGTATCGCCATTCCAACATCGGCCTTTTTGCAAATCTAAGTCGCGTCTACTTTTTCCCTTGATGGATATATAGATAAAGAAAAACTCATCAGATAGCAGACCGCAGACTTTAACAGATCAGAGGTGACTGCAAGCGTTCGATGCGATGCATGAATCCCTCCTTGAATTATTCCGCAATTGCTTCAAGAGTCTAGTTAACGCTTCTCTTAGTTTGTACACAAAAGAAATTGTGCATAAAGCGAATGTCAATTAATCAGCTACTTTACTAAACCACTACCTACGGGGCAATGCAAAACAAATTCAATTTTTACTCTCTGCGAGCATTTTTAGTACGAATGCTTTCGTGTAAATGAGGTCCCATCGCGTATAGTAGCTTATAAGAGAAACATTTACGCTGCCAATGCCACTTTTGAATATTTCGACTCCGGCTTTCAAAACTTTATCCAACGCCTCCGCACTACTCTCTTATATGCATGCATAAGAAAAGAATGCTTTGTCAAGTTCATGTTACTTACCAGGATTGAAAGTTGCTTTTATACAGTATTAAATGAAATGAATGAATGATGTTTGTTAAACACAATTTAAAAAAATTCTGAGCAACATTTTATGCCAGGGTCAATTATATTATTTTTACCTTACTCTGCATGCAATAAAGAGCTGGATTGAAATGAGAAAAGGCAGTAGGCAGTGGTAACGTTATGCAGACGGTAAAGAATGCTTCTTTGTATGTTTGGTCGCTGGTTTCTGTTCAATATTCGTGTTTTAGATAAAGCTACGCACGTAATAATAAATTGTGATACTTCAAGTTGAGCAGGATTCATATTAAGGAAAATGGATGGGGAATAGAATAAAAGCATGCAATATTACGCAAGGAGCAGAAAAGAGAATGAACCGAACACACGGCGCACCATTTTTGCTTTAATGTACACACATACAATGTATTCAGACTGCAACTCGAACATTTTCCTTGTGTAAAACCTTATCGCAAGTAAGCTGAGCGAAGCGAGAGTTTCGAGGAGAGTCAAAGCGGAGCTTGGAGAAGTTATGAGGAGAAAAAGCTTGTTTCTTCTTTTATTCGCAGGTTCTTTTTCTCTCCTCTCTTCTTGTTCATCTCTCTTCTTTTCGTTTTTGGTGAGTTGGTTTAGTTGTTCTTCTGTGGTGGTGGTACAAGGAACGGTCCACCTCAGTGTCTAGTGGGCCAAGGCACTGGAGCCAATGTTGCCGAGGAGTCTGGAAGTGCTGGAGGGAAGCCAGCCCTCATTGAAGCGTGTCTAATGAGGACCAACCTTCTTGTCATCGAGCTCCGCCTGGCTGCCACAGCTCGGCAGCAATGGATCCGGAGGCAGCCATGCCAAACCCAAGCCAAGCCAAGCAAGTGAGCATACACACACACATTTCCCCTTTCTCTCCTCTCTCTCACTCACATTACATTACACAATACATACAATAGAATGAACACATCTTTTCCACAGCACCACAGTCCTCTCCTTTTAAGCCCCACTCTCTCTGCTCAGTGTGTGTGCGGAGGAAAAAAGGTACTAACTAATATTGCATTATATTATACCAAACTGATGTGTATCCCGTTCCTCTTTCTCTCTCCTCCAAAAACTGCACTTCTCCTCCATTCCATTCGAAAATGTGACTGCGAGAGGAGAAGAGAGAAGACGAGAAGCTCCAACTCCGCTCTTTATGCTCTGGTTTCGTTTTTCTTTCTGTGCCTTTCTCCCGTTGCGTTCCATGCCTGCAAAGAACGAGGAGCGAAGGGGATTTTATTATTACAAAAAAAAGACGAGACGGAAATCTCTCTTTTCTGTGGCTGGGCTGGATTACGAGATGAGAGAGTTGCACTGTAAAAATACTCATTCCGTTCGCAGTCGCACGCTATCTTTCTTATACCTTTTACACGGCTTTATGCACACTCTCCAAATAACAAATAAGACAACACATGCCGAATAACACAGCACAGCCTGGCCTGGCATGTGCTGGCATTCGAATTCCTCACTCTGCGAATTCAACTGAGCTGAGGTGCACAACTCACAACGACGAAACGACTAATATTTTTCCCTGCGAATTCTCAATGTTGACTCTATTTTTTATATGAAAACCTTTCCACTGTTTCCTTGCTCGTGAAAAGGAAAAGAAAATGTATGAGATGGGAGAAGAGACGGTTTCGTTCTTGGATTGCCTTTTGCGTTTTTTATTAAACATAAAAAAGAAGACAACAGAGGAGGAGAGTGTGTGTGCACACACAAGACTGAGCTAATACATTGTCAAGGAGAGGAGTCGACTGATTGTGAACAGCATTGTGATAAACTTGGCATGGATGCTTGGACGCGGTTCCACTTTTCTCACAAAAAGGCCAACTTTGACAAGTTGCCCATAGTACTCTGATATGTTATGTTATGTATGTTGCTCTGAAGAACTAAAATTCATTTTATAAGAATGTATTTTGACAAAAGCATAATACGAGGATAATACAGTGTTGACAATGAACAACGTTTTTACGACGGACACAGCACCGCATTATGTATTTTTTATTTAGAAAAAATCTCTCTTCTCTGATACAAGTTGGGTAAAGCAAGGATAAAGTTAGCGAAAAGGAAGTTATGATGGAGAAGTTGCTCGGAGGGAAAGAAGAGCGTTTCATGTTCACTTTTCAGTTAGTCGTAGTCGCTACAAAAACAGCAGCAGAATAGAGTTAGGCTAGACCTGTGTGCCAGGTTTACTTTAAGTTTCAACTTGTATTGTGCTAACACAATGTAATATGCAGTGCAATGTAAAGAATGAAAATGAAAAACAGAAAAGTTTTTTTAGAGAAGAGAAACTCGGAGTGGTAGAGCAAGGAAGCAAGTTAAAGTGAGTTTGAGAGCCGAATGAGGAGAAAAAGGTGAAACTCCGAACAGAGTTTTTCTGGTAGAACAACACACTCAGAGAGCGAGTGTACTAAGGAAAAAGACGAAAGGCGAAGAGGATGTTAAAACTGTGTCTTGGAAAAACTTGGTTCTCGCTACACGAAGCGAAACGATCCTCGATCAATTTCATGCCTCCGTGACGCGTATAACTAGAGAAATTTACTGGAAAACTTTCTGGGTGTCCATAAACTAGGAGAAAATTTGATGAGCCCACCTCAACAGTCTAATCGAATTTCGGTCTAATTAACTTCCCATTCCTCCTTGCCAGAGCCTCCCACTCCTCCACACTCACAACCACCAACACACTTTTGAAAAAACGAACAGAGAAAAAAGCGAAAATGTCTCTTCTTTTCTTATTCTCTCAACTCCATCAAGACTTTGTTTTTAAAAGAAAACTTTTCAACCATGATTTCTATGTATTTATATGAATAGATATATGCATGCATAAGTAAGGTGCAGACATTTTTTTAAAGAAATTTTTGTCTAGAGAGTAAATATAGTAACGCTCAAGAATGAACCTACTTTCGTATTGGTTCTTTTTATGCCTTGTTCAGTTCAGTTCATTCGCTCAAGTCGTACGTAAACCATACAATTTTTATATTATGCACGTCTACAAACATTTTCACTGTTATAATAATTATATTATTAGCATGAATTTTTCTCGTAATGAAATGAAAGGACAAAAAAAATCATTCTTCATATTTTTCGCCTTCTCACCGCTTTCATTCAACTCGGTTATTCTGCGTCGCTGAAGATGTCTCAGAGAAGGAACTGCGTCTCAAGTCCCTGTCCTCTCTTCACACAGGTTCCTTTTTTAAAAACATTTTGTCTGACTTGATTACATTCTTACATGGGTTTTTAAAAGCTTTTTTCTACGGCTGCGACTTTTTTTCACACATTACTTACGTTTAACTTGCTCCTCTGCTCTTTCTTGATTGTCATTCCTAATAATAAAAAAGTCTCTAGCAAATTTCTCTCAGTTGTTGCATTAAAATGCCGAGTATGAGAAGTCCGTGGGTTTAATTTTCTTCCTCATTGTTTTACAGTGTGCGGATGGAAAGAAACTGGCTGGAATCTGGAATCGTATCTCTCTCCTATGTGTGTAGGCCGCACATAAAGCTTTTGTTGTCTCTCTAGTGAGGCGCACTGAAAGGATTGAGTATTTCGTCGTCATCCTCGTTCTCTTCCTTTTTTCTGCTCAATGTCTCTATTACACACCGAGTAACCTAAACGTGTTGGCCGTGACAAATCCTTGTGGAAATGAACCGTGGATATACATTCAGCCACTACTGAGGAAAAGAAATCCAACTGCATCTCGCACAAACTTTATTCGGATTCCGGAGAATTATATACATAAAAAATAGATTGAGTATACAAAATGAAAACGCCTACTGTCTCTACCTACACACATCAAAATGCGTATCAAAATTCTACTGTTTGTTTGCGCTCCCATTTCAACAATACGCATGGTCTTTGTTTTAATATTCCGTCTCTCTGTTTTAGAGCAAGGTTTTCCTTTTGAGTTGGATTACGGAAGTAGAATGGAACGTGGCAAGAATAATTCAACGTGAAACGAACGCTTATGTAAACTTACAAAAGAATAGAACTTGATTCCTTTACTTTTGGGAAATGAAGTGTCTGGCCTCGTTTCAGTGATAAATATAAACGGGATATTATCTAATGCAATCAAAATACGCGTTTTAAACGATAGTTTAAGTTAATAGTTGTTAGAAACGCCATTTTTAATTTTTATTTTCGCCAGGCTCTGACTGGAGAATTTCTTTGTAGACAGACATAATAAATACATGTTTTAGCTCTTACTTTATTTTCTGGAGATGCATGAAAAAAATTGTGGTTATTTTTTATCCCAAGATTTAAAAAATGCTGATGACGACGCTGAAAGATTTCATATATTTTCCCCTTTTTATTGTCACTTCCATTGTCAAGCTTTTGAGGAGCTGCTGACACGTAAAAGAACGTTAGTACCACTCTGCTCATTCTCTTTTTAATATACACGCACATAGCCATGTCTGTTCCTTTGTTCTTCTTCTGTTTGAGATTCATACTCTGAAAAAATATGTGGTTCCTTTTTTCATAAAATGTCTCATGCACATTGTCTCATTTATTATCATATGGTCGTTATTATTATTACTCTCGTTCTCCTCTGTGTTCTCACTTGTTCACAGAGTAACTGTTGGGAAATGGGAAAGACGAATGGAGAAAGGAAGGAAGACGCTGTGATAGAAATAATGATAATAGTGAAAAAATAAAGCACACATAATAAAAAATGCACCAGCAGCGACTAGCGACATAATATAAACGTTCCATATTGCTCATGCATTGCTTCCACTTCCAAGTATTGTTAAAATAATAATAAAAAGCTTGTGCTCGCATTTCATTATTTTTCAGTGAAAAGCGAGAAAAAAATAATAATGAATGTGTGAATGGATCTATGCATGTGTGTACATTGTACGTCGTCTACTTACTTGCAGAAAGTAAGATTCATATTATTTTGTACAGAGACTAACCATTCCGTGTGGTGGAAGGAAGTCTCCAAATAAAAAATAATAATGTGGTTGGTTGACTTTGAAGAAGGCGAATGTGCACGACACACAGACCCCAGACATTATTTCATAGGTACATGCTCACAAAGATAAAACTACACACTGAATAGATTAAATGCAACACAGAAGCAATAAAAACGCTCGTTTTCCCTCTGTGCGTCTTGTTATTTTCTGAAGGAGAGCAAACAAGGAGAAAGCTTGATTGTGAAAATGGGAAAACTGCGAGAATGAAGGGGAAGCGACTTAACTTATGGTTAGTACTTTCATTCACTCATGTACTACTACCACCAAGAAAGCAATAGCAACCAGAGCAAGTAACATGTACATATACTTATTTTGGAGATAAGCGGAGAAATAATAAGAAAAAAGACAAGAAAGCCATTATTATTATTTCTTAAGAAGAGGAAAAAATGCGTGTCGACTGGTTTTACTCGCTTGCTTTGATTGTGAAGATGATGAACGTTCTTATTTTGGTGTAGTCAGCTCAGCTTTGCTGAAGAAGGCAACTGGATACAAGAAGATAGTGGAGACGAGAAAAAAATAATAACGCTTTTCTTCACCAGCTTTAATATTCCTGCATTCCTTAATATATTTTTCGGATCTTTATTACAACCATTATTATTATTATTAGAATTTTTTGTTGTTGAGTAAATGGTAGAAAGAAAGAATGTGTGTGGTACTTACTTATTTTTTTCTCCGAAGAGAAAGGCTTACAAAATATTTTTCGTGGTAAATGCAACGCAATGTATAATTTCAATGTGGAATGAGGACGGAAGAGTAGGCAGGGCAATCTAAAGATGAAAAGTTGGGAAGCCCCCACAACAGCTTCCAATGCTCAACAAGACTGTTGAGCCAATGCGATTCAAGTAGAAAGAGTGTTGTGTTGTTCTTGCTCTGGGCATCGTGCACGCCGAAGCCTCCCCCCACCGTTGTCATTAGTTCCTTATAACTCCTCCAAAACACCAACTACCTTCCAAATATATGTATCTACTAATATTCCATGATATTATGTAATGTTTAGAACAAAAAGCTCGTTCGTAAAAAGTGATAAATTCTTGTGCTCACTTGTGATTGGAATGTGAGAATCTGAATGTTACAAATTTTTAGTAACACGTTTCAAGTGACACGTGCTAAAAGAAGGGGGTAAAGGTGCAAGTTTATTTCGTATGTATTAATGTATGCAGACGTTTTAAAGTTCCGATTTTTTGGTTGCAAGAAAATTGTCTGCTGCATTTGAAACGATCAAAGAATGAATGAAAGAGCATGCGACAAAATACAAATTTCATCATTAATCAAAAACCAAGTTCGGACGGGAGTCGACAGAGCAACACATTTTCCCCTTTCACATTCTTATCGTATCGTGGCCATGAGCATGCGTTCCCATTTTCCTATCTCCTTGCACACACTCCTCAATCGTCTTCCCTGTTCTATTTGTTTTGCAAAATAAGCTAATGAGTACACACGCCACCGTTTGCCGATACGAGCTCATATTACGATCCTGTCACAAGGTTAAGCCAATTTTTTATATTTTTCGGAATAAATGGATTAAAAGGCTTCCTTGTTGCTTTCATTTCTGTTACAAATGTGTACGCTTGCCTGTTGGCCTTTTCATTTCAAAAGGTTAAGCTTAGACTTTGTTATTTCGATTGTCGGGGGATGCAAAAAGATAATTTTATTGACTCATTTAGCAAATGTTTAGAAACCCGCTTCAGTTTTGTGTGCATTGTCTAAATGAAAGAGCAAATAATTTCGAAGACTCAAGCATTGTTAGCGTTGCGTATAAATAACTCGCCGTTTCCTTTCGTTGTCTGCAACCTGTTTTTTGGTTTGATTAAAATACACAATTTTGACACAATTGTCGTTGTTTGCCATTGAATTTTTTACAAGTTTGCTAAATTGGAGTGCACTTTTAGCGAAATAAAATGCATTCTTTTGGGAAAATGAGGAAAAGTTGAGGAAGAGAAAACGAGTTGTGTGGCTGGCTGGAAGAGGAGTGTGTTATGCATAATAGAAGGTAACGTGTGTAGTCTGGTTGTTTTATTCCAGTGAAAAATTATCATGGAGCATTGAGTAGCACGATCATCACATCACTAACCAGCCACCACCATGAAAACTGCTTTTTTCTTCAGAACGAAGCAAACCAGGAAAGAGACTAGAGAACTGCTGTGTAAGTGGTACAGGCAAAGATTTTATCTGGCATTTTTACGCTTCATGGTACATGTGCCATGAAATCACGTTATCATAATGAGTCGTTGAAGAATATGGACCAATCTCAAATGCTTTATGAACCGTGCTCCTTCTTTACTCACTTAACCTCTTCCAGCATTAGGAGATCGTAGCAGTGAAGCAAAATGTAAAATGCAGTTTTGCAATGCAACGGCAACAGCAATCCAGTTTATGTAGTCCCTTTGAACAAAGTTGGCTGAATGTTGGGAACTTGCCACACACGCGCTCTCGCAAAGGGACTCGGCCTTTTTTAAACACAACTTTTCTTTTATTACAATCATGCGAGCAAAGTTCTGTCATTAATTATGTTGATTTTTGTCATGAAAGCATATCGTTAATCAAATTAATCAAAACATCGCCGCACTTTTGACTGCTCTGCTGCTCATTCCGTGTTGATATGGCAGAGTCAGCAGAATAAATGGAAATGTGATTATTCCGTAATATTTATTCTATTCTCTGTCTGTCGAGAAAAGGAATCCTTTCTTCTCTTCTAGGTCAATACCAACTGCATAATAATAACGTTATGCAACAGGGAAAGGCATGTTCATGCTCAAGTTGTCGAAAAGTAGAATGTTTCATTCGCTGTCTTCTGCTGCACCGATAGACAATGTGCAATATATAAATATGTATAGCTCCTCGACTCTGAGAAAGAAAAGCAGATCTTTTGCTTTTCCTTATACACACTTTTTCTTCCACTGCTGGAAATCACCTTTTCTCCTCATTTAACCAGTCAATGTTTCGCATGATTGTCATCGTCATCATCATCATCGTGATCGGGACTACTTCACTCCACTCAGACAGATCTGCAATGCCCAACTTGTTTCTGCATACACGCATTTTATTAGGTCATTCACTCCCAGTCAGTTTTGCTTTTTCTCAGTATTCTCACTTTCACATTTTCTTCGAAATCAGTGGATGACGATGTGATGATGACAATGTGGCAACTGGCAAGGTGTTCTTTGAATGTGTCAAAGGAGTGCTTACAAACACGGAGACGTTGCTGTATAGTATAACATTACATTACACCCGTATTACCATCCTCCGCATCATCATCGTCGTCATCAAATGGATTTTACTCCATTTTATCCAGTAGAGTTCACAAGGAAATGGGGTGTCAAAGAAGAGAAGAAGGAAGGCAAAAGAAAAACGGCTCGTTTACAAATTCTGCAAGACCTTCTCCATCTCATTTCTTCCTCTGTCTGAACAACTGTCTAGTCAATTGTGTAGATGATTTCTAACCCAGTTTCCTATCTTCAACATTAAATGTTCCCCAGTGCAATTTCATTTCGCTAAATTCATTTTTGTTGCCACTTCTGCCTGACTTTTTTAATTCTCAAGGTCACAGTCAACTTTAAGCAGATATAATTTTATTCTCAATTGAGACTGTCGCATGCGAAAATACAAGCCGTGACCGGTCTCAATTCCCCGTCTGCTAATTAATTTTCAACCTCAAAACTTTATTAGACGTCTGTCAATCAGAAGTGTTGACATGTGAAAATACCGATATAGGTAAGTGTATACATTTCAATTAATGAAGATCTTAGAAATAACAGTGACCGCCGTAACGAAAAAGGGTTGATAAAGGCACGGTTGTTGGGCCGTCCCGTTCAGTAACTCGGACAAGTGAGTGAGTGAGTGGTATGATATTGATACATCTGTGGGCCCTTTCAGGACTTGAGCTAACTAATGTGAAGTTTTGTTGAGGTTGATTGCTACGACAACGACGACACAGTCAGAAATAAACGAGTGATTTCTAATGTACATATTGAGAGAGGTTGTGTGAAAAACCGTTAACCTTTTGAAACTTTGATGCAAGTCCAGAAAAAAGTGTCATTTTTTCGGTCTTCTATTTTTCTGTAAGGTTCTCCGTCTCGCATGCGAAGTTTTACCGTAAGTCCGTAGATGTATCTCATTAAAGCAACCGTACGCGCACACATCACCACGGCCACGTCTCGTTTATTTTGTGGAAACCTTTTCACATTTGCAGCTTTAGAAAATGATGAGATGATACATACTACCGAACCTCACACATTTATCCCTGTCTTCCAAATATACAATATCTCTTTTCTGTATAATAATGCCTAACGCTGAGCAACTCTCAGAATTCTTCTCTCCTGCCCAATATTGCATCACATCACAGCATTCACAATGCTCATGGCTCATACTACTACAGTTCTCCTGTGGCTGATTTTCATGTGAGAATTTCGAAGGGAAAAGGCGAATAGCTTACTAACAATTGAACTATCACGCTTTAAACACCCCAAATTCAAAACGGACGATAAATTAATACGTAATTTTAACGCATGCGTTCGAAAATGATTATTATTTTCCACATGAGCCACATTAAGCATAATGTTTATACATTAACATAGTACTGTTTAAGCTTCGTTTTTATTATAAGAGTACAGGCACAATAAAATATAAATTTTCTTATATAAATACAAGAAGTTAAGGGCCTCCAAATATTAACGCGTTAGTTAAAACGCGTGTACAAATGAGCGACTTGGCTCCGTAGTTTATATGTAATGGTGATTACCTTTGAATATCATAACAGTAACTCTCCGTTTTTTGATTTTGGGTGTTTCAAGTCGAATAGCTCAATTGTAAGTTGAATGCTGTATCAAGTTCTTCCCTTTTCGAAAGGCGCAAGCAAAAGCAACACTCAACTTAACTCACTGCTCCCTGCCTCAGCCTCGTATATTTATGTGAGTGAGCGTGTGTCTTCTTGTGTCAAGTTGCTCCATGCATTTTCATGCTCTTCGGAGTAATACTACATTTATGAGGAATAGCTTTGCTTTGCAACCCGAGTCAGTTGAGAGTTGAGACTGCCTAGTTGATATAAAGAAGGGAAAAATAGGGAGGCCAGGCCAAACACTCACACTGCCTTTCTTTGCTTCCTTGCTCAATCATTGAGAGAGAGAAACGGAGAGAGTGAGAGACAGAGATATCATACAACTTTCATCAGTGCAATCTAAGAGCAGCAAAGAAGAACAAGGCTTGAAAAGCAAGGAGGAAAAGGAAAGAGGAACTTTGTGTGCATTGCGTTTTCTCCAAAAAATTTCTTTGAGGAGCCCTTCTATGTCTGGTCTACTCAAAGCGAGAGCAAAAGCACGCGTATAGAGAGATACATTCATTCCTATGTTTCTCGTCTTCTGCATGTCCATAGGAAGAAAATGTAAAAAGAGTAAAAAAATAGTGGAGTGTTAAAAACCATGTGGATTCTTCATCTTCATCGTCGTGTTTTCTCTCTCCCCGTTTTTGCAAGCCTCATAAACCAAATTTAATGTGAACTGGATAAAGTTATTCCTCATCATTTAACATTTACTTCGGCCAAGAAGAGACTCTTTTTAGTATTATTTTTTGCAATCCTATAAAATTCATATACGTACACGAACATTGTGCATTTCATATCACTCCTCTGCATGGTAGTACTTGATCATTGGCTAAGGGAAGGAAAGGCAACAATATCATTTGCAAGCAAGACTGACCATTGATTTAGGAAATAATTTTAGCGGTTTCTTTGTGATTTCAGTTGTATCCGGTGTGACATGTAAACAAAATAATAATAATTTTAACATTAACACATTGACACTTCTCGCGACATACCAAATAGATCCGGATTCATGTTCCTAGTGAAAGTTTTGTGTGACATCTTTTATTTATTTACTTCCTCTTTCCCATTCTGACAACTGCAAACATTCATTCATTATACAGTGGCTGCGTGGGTGACTCGGATATAAACAATCAGTTTTACTAGTTGATAAAATTTTTAATGGCGGAAGTGGTTCACTCACTTAAAAGAATTCCAGCATCTTGTCATTTTTAATATTGTGAGACATTTGGAAAAGAAGCTGAGAGCCTTGTAGTATTTTCTACTTGTCACCGACAGCTGTGTGACCGTGACGATAATGGTAATGACTCCATGTATTCATTATTATTATTGTTATTACTCCCATAGTGCAGTTGTTTTGTTAGCTTTATTATTTGCAAGTGCGTAAAAAGCAGACGGACAATAAAGCTTTTTATGTATTTTAGTAGTGAGCCTACGAAATTGTATGTGCACACAAAAATATATAATTAGACACTTAATAGCGTGTAAAAGGAGTGGTAATAAAAAGTGCACAATAAAAAATATCCGAGTAAACATCCTAAGACGAGAAGGGAGAAAAGACACAAAAAGATGACAAGAGAAAGAATCAAAGTTTGAGAGAGACATGTAAACAAACCGAGAAAAAAAGTGAAGGGCAAAAAAAGGAAGACCGAGTTGAAAAGTGTGAAAGTGTGTATTTATTTATTGATGCTTGTGTGTGTGTTTCTCTAGTTGGATTTTTTTCTCGTTTTCTTTCACTCATTTCTTTTTCACAAGAAATATAAAGACAGCTTACAAAGTTTTACATTTTTAAGAAGTCCTCCGGTAGTCCAAGTATCTCAATAATCTTTTGTTGATTTGTGATGAAGTACAGTAATTAATGAGTACGGCGGTACGGTAGACTTTATCTCGACGGAAGTTACAGTTTTATTTCTTCGAAGAACCGATTCAAACTAAGGTAAAAATATACACATTTATTTATACATATTATCTCTAATTAAAACACTTAACTATAGTATAAATTTAATGCACGGTGCAAAACATCGTTAGAACTTCTGCATGGCAGTAGAGTGTACATAATACAGCTCTGAGCGCGCACCCTTCCCATTTCCAATGCTATAGTAATGTATCTTGTATCCAATACATCACATGTCAGTACAGGAGTCAGCTTATTCTTTATCACATTACCCCAGGTCATAAAATACATTTTATTATGGTGTGCTTGACAGTAAAAGTTCGGCTATTGTTACAGAAGATGATTATTCCAATCATAAGAAGCACAGAATGTTGATGAACTCGTTGCTTTCTCTCAAATTGATCAAGTTAGGTGTTCAAGGGAGTAATGTTTTGTATGAGGACAAAAAAAGGAAAAAGTTTCCGAGTTCAACGATGTCACAGAGTGACAATAAAAATTTACAAGTAATTTAACCCGAGTTCATCATCATCCATGTCATCATATTGCAAATGTTTACTGGCTTGTATTTCTTCTACTTCTTCTCGGGAAAAACTTTTCCGTACTGATTTCGTTCTCTCACAATAGAATAATGATTGCGATGATAACACTTACACTTACAACAACAAATGTATAAAACTTGTTCCAATAATAAACTCCTAGTTTATATGCGTTCTCATATAAATGCAACAAAACGCAGAAAATATTATGCAGAATGCCTGAACGGACACCGTCAAGAATTTTACAAGTTGTTGAGATCAGAGTTGATTTTGCACCCAGAACATTAGCAAGAACTGCTTCATTGTTTGATTCCATTGTTGTCTTATTTTTCATATAAAAATGGCCGATGAATGGAAAATGGAAAAAATGTAATACTGAGAATGAATGAAGTTATTGTGAATGAACTTGATGAAATGTAGCTGCGACGGTGGTAGACATGAATACGAATTTCAAGTGAGAAGAAACTGTTCCTTTACATAATTCTCCCAAGTTGGAAATTGTAATAATGTGTGTGCATTGTAAAATATGTGTTGGTAGCTTATTCTGTTCTTGGTAAATGGTAATGCTGTCAGCAGGCAGGCACGGATAACACGATATGATTATATTATGATTACTAACTTTTATATGTCAAGAAATGGGGATTCATTTCTAAAAATACAAAGTCGGATATTCAACTTTTTATTTCTATTCTTGGTGCACTTTTGAAAAGAATAAGGATGAAAATTCGTATTCAAAATAAGAAAACAGTCTTCTTCTTTATTCTCATGTCGTTTGTAAGTTTTGCGACGCCCGTGGACTTTTTGCCTTTCAACGGGAAAATGAAGAATGAAAATTGAAGAAGTTTTAAAGGAATAAGTAAAGTAAATGAAAGGAGAAAAGGGACTTTGTCCTTTGTGTTTATGATGTAAAGAAGTAGATCGTCCTTACTTTCAACCTCTCAACACTCCGTCCCGTCTAGTCTACAATCGATTTCTTATAAGAAATCTGAAACTGAAAATATTATAGCTTGTTGTGAAACATGGATACCCGAGTTTCCATGAATGAAATTGTCTTGACCATTATAAATTATCGTCTTTTTAAGGGGAAACATTATTGACAAAATGTAGGTTCACACGCACCCAAACCCTGTCAAGATTTTTAGATAAAATATGTATTTTTCTTTTAAAAAATGCAGGCACCCAAGCCATTAATAAAGCAACACATCTTGGTGTATCTCTAATATAATTTCTTAAGATGCTATCTTGAAATTGTTGTGAATGATTTTTTTATAAAATCTTTTCAATTGTTACTTATATTTACTTACTTTCCTTCTGCCACATTTCCCATAAAAATTTCTCAGAGTCATTTAAAAGGTTATTGAGAAAGTACAGGAGCGTAATGTGGGCGTTAAAAATGAAAAATTGGATACACATATTTCAGGTTCGGATAACACCATTTCGTTATGAGTTTTTACTATGTAAATAAAAATATGTGAGTGGCGATAAAGTCCATTTCCAATTGATTGAAACTCGACATTGTTCTGTTGCACATGACATACTCACTTTGTCCTACAGTAAAATACTGCAACAAGGGTTTCAGTTCAGATTTCGGGGCAATGGTTGACTTTTCATATCAGTATGCAATGCTTGTGAATTATTGGTAAATATTAACCTTGACCAGTGAACCTTTAGTTATGAAGTGACCATTGAGAATAATCCCTTTGCTTCTAATGCACAACTGATTAAGGGTATTGAATTGGGAGGGTGCGATTGAGTGCATTTCCTTTGATTCGATGCAGTTTTCAAAGTCCTGTAAATTTCTGTATGTAAATCATTCGAAAAAAGTGGCTGGAAAGTAAGAAACCTTACTTTATAGCAATAAAGTAAAGTAATAGTATTAAACACACAATAGTAATTTGAATTGTCATCGTTAATCCATGTATCTTCGTCATCACATCAATATGAATAAGGAATTGAAAACCGATGCTGCATTATTTATCATTGTTGTGGTCGTAATTATCACTGAACTTTTATGCTGCTGGTGGTCAGAAAAATATGGCAAATATAATCCTCTTGTTGAAATAAAACAGTCTGTGAAAATGTCCACGAGTAGATCAACAATAATAAAGAGATCGTCTGAATCCCTTAAAACAGTTGGTTGGTTGTTTAATTGAATGCAACGTAGAAAACATGCAAGTATTTGTATGTACATTTTATGATCTGCTCAGAGAGGATCAGCTTTTGCTAAGTACACAATCCAAGCCGAGAGAAAACGCGAAGTCACCCTTAACAGTATACTTTTTTGTGCAATCTGTTTATCATGCATAACTACTTTGTGACGATCATGGGTCACTGATTATCGTTCTTTAATTCATTTTCACGTAACGCTTCGTCAGCATAATTTCGACAAGCTCAACTCATCTAATCTCTCTACCTTCGATATTTACTGTCACAGCTGAGCTGTGTCACTGGACTAGCAAAGCAAAGAAGTGAGAGCCAATTCTCTTAGATCATTAGCCACTTTTCACAAGTCAACAGCGAACTGAGCAAGAATAGAATAGAATCATTGTTGATTGTTTGTGAGACGGTGACAGCACACAAATGATGACATGGACACGGCCATTCAATTAGAAGGGAACGTAGTCACATGAAAAGCCAAATTGAATTCTAATTTTCTTTTCGAGGAGGAAAAGTGATGAAAACAGTTTTCGGTTAAAATCTAGATCATTTCGATGATGACAGTCATGATGATGATGATGATGATATCTGAATTAATAAAATGTTATTGTTGACAAGAGATACAAAGGAATAATGGGGGCATTGTATACCCTCATTTGTTGCGTCATCATCATCTGCATTGCATTGCAAGGCTTCTGTTTTTTACTCACTCGAGAGGTTAAGCTCCGCTAGAAGTTTCCATCTTTGCCGTCGTGAGAGGTCAAAGATGCAGGAACTCGTGACAGGCAGACAGACAGACATAGGGAACTAGACGTGACATTACTCCATCAGTTGAATTCATCACATGCGTCTTATGTACTTTGTCATGACTTGCACTCTTCTTATTAGACATTCTTGTCCATCACCGTTGTCATAAAATTTTGATCCATTATTTATTATGCATTTAAAGTTACTGTATTCAATGCTATCATTGGTATGTTTACTTAATACTAACTGCTAAAATGTTTCTGTGTATTTCAGATTTCGTACAGGCAACAGACGTCGACACTCTTGTTACGAGATAAGACTATTTCGAGCGTGACCATTGTTAGTTTTAAACACAAATATTGGTCAGGATTTGTGTGAACCAAGTGTCTCAAATTGTCTTTCGCCGTGGCTCATTGCAAAATTCAGCATCCCCTCGGAGCCGTTCCAGAGATGCCACACAAAGGTCAGCGTTGAAAACCTGAAAATCTTTGTTTTCAATATTTGGATTGAATTTGAATTTATTTCCAAACATATTTTTCTTTACCAGTACTCGCAAAAATCTTAAGAATTTCAACAAATTGTATGTGTAGGTCAGTGACCTAAAAAAAGTAGAAAACTAAATTCAAATTCAATTTTCAATATTTATCTGCATGTACCATTTTATTTTTATTTTTCAAACGTAGTCTACAAATCGATCCTAATTCTTTTGAGATGTGTATACACTTTTAATGTATATTTCTCTTTGCACAGAGCTTATACTAAAGTTTTCACATTTGCTCTTAAAAAGGAATTTCTTTTCTTTTTTTCTCTAGTTTATGAATAATAAAAGCATGAGAAGCGAATTGTTGCTTGAAAAGAACTGATTTGTCTGTCTTCTGATTTTGCTTGTTTGTTGCTGTTAGCTTGCTGAGAGGTAATATTGCTGACAAGTAAACAAGGCCTACCGCCCTACCAGCAGCATGCTTGTCTATGATGCGTCCCAATCCCGCATAGGTAATAACATTTTCACTTATTTACCTACTTCAGAGGATAATACTATTTCCATGATTGAAACAAGCAAACAACAACAAAAAATGCTATTCTCTTCTTCACATCTCGAAATATTTCATTGTTACACTTTCAAAAGAAGGAGGAAGTCTCCACAGAAAAAATGAATAATAAAGGAAACAGTGTGCCAAGAGAAGAGCTAATCATGTCAGTTGTTGCGCCAACAAAGAAGACCCTTTATATAAATGGCCACAGTAAGGCAAAACATATGTACATCTCTCTTTGAATGAGATTTTAAGAAAAAAAGCGATAGCTGAGATGACTTGTTTCAGCGGCAAATGAACAAGGAGAGCCACACTATGTTCATTTTCATTATTATTATAACCCCCATTTTTACCCTTCTTGTTTACTCTCCTTCTTGAGCTGTGTTTGAGTACTTGTGAAAATAAAGAGAATATTACACAACTCCCACCTTTTCCTCCTTCGTCTCCTCCTCCCTACCTACCTCCTTGTCCGTTCCACAGTTTTTTTTCTCTCATTATCATTTACTATGTTTTGACTGTTTTTGTCACCCCGGAACATGGACATTTCAACAAGAAATTGTTACAGAGAGGCAAAGTTTTTTGACAGATCGGTGATTATCTACATATGCACATACATGAGCATATTTTTTCCGACTTACGTCTTCTTGAGAATGAAGATGAAAATCAAACAATGGCACTGGTTCGTAGAAATAAAGTTGATTCTACTTTGTTTGGGAAGCTAATACTATTTGCCCATTTGCATTGGATTGAGTTGGAAGCGTTGTGAGCGCAAAGAGACACTCAACTCGCATTGAGCTGATCGAATCTCTTTTCCCATTCTCGATCTCATTGTGTAGAATAATAAAAGTAAGAAGCAGAATTATGTTTTCGAGTAGTCGCGAGCTTTTCGTTTTTGCTAAGTGGAAAATACGGATTAGGCATTATGGACTTTTCATTTCGGCTACTTGAAAGCACTTACCATCGCCGCATTACAATTTCTCTGTGTACATTAAGGCAGAATCTCAGCATGGTTTAAATTGACGGTTGTTGCTACCTTTATGACACACATACTTCCCCCGTTACTTTGCGTCTTGATCATTTTCTCATAAATTCACATCAACATTCGATGTTTATAATGAAATGAAATCCTTTTCTTAAATATGATTTACAGAAAAGATTGGTTTTTCACCGTCAGTTTGCTTATTTGTATTGTTTCATGTGGTGTGCCGAATGCGAGCATTATAACAGCCCACATAATGAATACTTAATAAACATTAAATCAATGTATGTTTAAGTTGTGTACATTTGTTATTCGAGTTGTTTGCCGTCGGACCAATGATGATGGAGAGAAAAGAGGAAATGGTAAATAATGGAAGGCAGCACAGCACACATCATCAGTGCAATAAACAAGCACCTCCACACAATGAAAATGCTTTTTGAAGGTGGAGTGGACGTACTTGAGCGTCGCAGGGGGTTCCACAAATTGCGGCGCATTGTGCATAATGAAAATACTCGGCTGGCTCACAACAAAGTAGTTGAACAGCTAAACATTATTGTTGGACATTCTTATGAAAATTATGAGTATTATGATTCCCGTTGTTGCCAGTCTACTTAACGAAGTTGTCAAAATACTTTTTATGTGGGCCAGAAAATAAAATAGGATGCGAGAGTTATGAAATTTCTTCGAGTGCAAAGTACAAAGAGCTTTGTTGAAAAATACTCAAGCAAGTCGTCACAAAATCGGGAAGGGCTGAACCTGAAGATTATGATATGAATTTTCTTTTAGTTAGGTAGTGGTGAAGATGAAGGATTCCATAACATTCAATTCAGTTATCCAATGCTCTTATAATCTAATTCGCTTTTTAAAGTTTTAGTGTACGCATGAGTTCCAAGGGCACTGACGTACTCCATCTTCTTCATGCGAACCTCTCATGCGAGGGGAAAATATTCTGAAAAGATCTCTGAATGAAAATGCAATTACAAAGTGATCGTGTTAGAAATAAGAAAAAAAGCATTGAAAAATGTGCACACTCTATTTTTAGCGAAAGAACGAATTCTTTCTTTGCCATTACAAATTATGTAAGTTTCCCTTGTGCGTAATATCTTTTCAACTGAACCTGAACCCAAAAAATTCTGCATTTTCATCTCAAAGGTAAAAATTATAAAGCGAACACATATTTTTATGGCAGGTCCTTTTATGATGGCTGACGTGTAGAAAGGGAAAATGTAACGTTGTTATGCAACAAAATTTGAATTTTTATTTTTTAACCTAAAATTTCTGTGAAAAATAGCAAACCGCAAAACTAGAGTAAACTAGATTTTCCATACAAAATAGCACACTCACACAAAAATATAACAATATTTTGCTGATGGCCGGATTTTTTCTGACGATGTAAAATGTAATTTGATATTGGAATGGAGAAGGTTAGACAAACAATGGCTTTGATTATGAATCTCTTTGTTGCGAGTTAAATATTGGATACATTAACGCATTATCAGCATTATGCCATCACGCATTGCAGAACATTACTTTTATTAAAGATGGCGTTTGGAGATTATGGACTGGCATTTGAAAAAAAAATCCGACAGACAAGCTAAAATGATGAAGAATGACGTTGTCACGACACACTGGAAATCAAACGGAAACTTTATATTTTTTATACTGACTCACTGACATATGAAACGAAATATGACAAAAATGCTGAAGTTGTTCTGTCCGTTGTAAACTTGACAGACACTAGTGGAGAAGGAAGCTGGAAAAAAATAGTTGTACATTGCTTTTCTTCTCAGCCTATAGAATGAAGGAAGGCGCATGCAAGTTATAAAAAATACAGATTTATGCAGGGTAGGTAGGGCCGTTGTTTAGTGGTGGCTTCATCTTTCCAGCCGGTTTACTGATCAAAGTAGCATTTTCTGTTCATCGCCTTCCACGTCATCGTCATCAGCTATGCGGAATTGCATTTTTATTATAAAACTGTGTCTCTCTGCTACACAATGCTACATTTTCTTCTGGCTCTTGTTTTGTTTCACGGAATGTGCTAATGCAAGCGAAAAGCAGATTTGAAGGGAAAAGGAAGACGAAGGCGTGCAAGCATTCGAGCATGTTGCTGGTTGTATGCTCAAGAGTTGAGTTGAGGCGGAGGAAAGGAGGAAAGTGAAAGGAGCGAAGTGTTGTGTCAAGTGAATTTTGTATCATGTACAATTTTTCATGGTAGAAAGATATAAACGATTTATCTTTACAGCCATAAAAAGATTCTTTTGTCTTTTTTCCAGCACAAAGGAATATTTTTGCAAGTTGATGCACCTATTTTCTAAGATAAAAGAATTAAATCAGCTGAACAGTTGTTAAATAAAATTGTATAATGTTGGATGCAACACAACTGTTAAGCGATTGTCAATGAGTTGGAAATAGCGTTATAGTTCTTGTAATACATCCACATCCACCTTTCTGTGTGCATTTGTGTGCCAGTGGAGAATACAGGAAGCCATGAGACTGACTGACGAGCCATGTATTTTGGGCGACGAAAGAAGGAGCAGAAAATCATGTTGGCCATGGCCATATGATTGCACACATAATTGATCAGCTAACGAGACGTGAAGGCCGAATAATATGAAGCTCTAGCTTTAGCTCACTACTTTCATCCGAGTAGTGCGGATATAAGGCCTCCGTTCGTGGGTCGTTCAGTTCGATCGAACTCGTTTCTTTCTGGCAATTGCATTGTACTGACGATCAGCCCGCTGCTACGCACTTATTTAACAAACTGTTCATTCATGACAATCTGTTAACCAGCTCATTTACTCAAAAGTATTATTTTTATCACTTGCAAACCTGAAACGTCTTCTACCTCATTTAAAACTGTAAGCAATAAGATGTGATATGTGATGGCTTTGGGACCTCCTATCGCCGTACGGAGTCCCAAATCACCCCAGAAAATTTGACAAGGCTCTTTCCTTTAGATGTTGCAATTTCACATTTGAAACGAACTAAAAAGTTCTAAAATGGTCCAACTATTTCACTGTAGTTATCTAAAAAAAAACTATGCTAATGCTATGAGGTGTCATTGTTTGATAATGTCGGAGTGTTAGTCTTACTGCAATGAAATACTTCCAAGGTGATATGACCGTAACTGTTACAGCAAACAAGTTCTTGAATAAAGTCTGGCTTGCTTGGTTAGACTGAAAAATGTTGATCTATAAAATGAGTACATGTAATAAAGCTTACTTTTGGCATGTGTAAAAAAGTGTAATTTGTATTTAATTTACCTTTTTTCAAACTTTTTCTTCCTCTTTTGATTATGTAATTTAGTTTTCGCCATTATTAAACTGTTGAGTGTGCATTCGAGTGTGCGAATGTGTAGGTGTTAAAAAGCTTTTGTCAGCTCTGTTTTTTCCTCTTGATCTCTTTATTGACTCTTGTAGTTTACTTATTTAGTCCTCAATGTCAATTTTCACTGCTTCAAAGTCATGTTCTAAATGAGGCCTTTTTATTTGTTGCTTAATGTTGAGTTGAATGCGACTTGTAACTAGTGCATACTTTTAAAGTGTACTTCTGTCTTGAAATGAAACTACATTTCCATCATACTTTTAAACATTTCTTGTTGGAAGTTAATTACATTGCATGTGTCGTTCTATTTTATTTTATAACCGGCACAGTGCAACGGTTTATTAGATCAAGGCTAAGGCTTCAATTAAATTAACTGTAATAAAGTAGATAGTTGTCCTCTGTTGCAAATGTTTCTGACAAACTAACCCTCTTGAGGATCGAAATGTATTTTGTAAATTTTTATGTGTATTCTATTTATTATATAATTGAAAATAAATGTGTTTAATTTGAATGTTTGTTTTTTATTTATTTTTTGTGGGCATGTGAAATTGACACGAATAATTCAATCGCCTTGAATATATTGACCGTTTCATACTTTTAGATGATTATTGGGACTCATTGCGGAAATTTGAAACAGGTAACTAATACGATACTGAAATGTACTACTGAGAGCAGAATTATAGTAGCCAGTGAAAAAAACGACACGAAACCTATACTAAAAACGAATGAAAAACGAAAACGTGGCACAACGACAGTCGATGTGACCCATTGCGAGGAGCGTAGCAGGCTTAAACAACTTGTAATTATTATTAATATTGTATTAATTATTTTTACTCATAGGGCACAGTGGTATCAATCAACTGGGCGGCGTGTACGTCAATGGACGGTAAGTGTTTACTTAATATAAAATAAGTTTACTTTGTCAAAAGTATAAATTATCACCGGTAAATATCAGAGCTAGTATTTGCGGAACATAATTTTAAACATGTATGAACGCCGTATATTTATATGATTAAACAATTTAAACATAATTTTATACACGTATGATTAAAGATATATAACAGTTGATCATAGGAACTATTGAATGGGGAACAGAATTTATAGATTCTAAAGTTAGTAGTGCTTAAGTTACATCGAACCGGAACACGGTTCTTCCAGGTCATCAAGGGTCGTCTAAAATTCTTCCCAAGTTTTGTAGTAAGGTGTGTCCTCGATGGTAACAAGTCAGGTCGGCATACAATTTGGGATTAATCTGCTGGTCCTGCCGCACTTTACTGCCGAAGGAAAAGTTGTTACTTGGAGGGTACCAGTAAGGACCAGTAAGATTGTCGGAGGTCACAGTGTGGAACACAGCAAGGGGTTGCTTCTTATTCACGTCAAACAAGATCTTCATTTCTTGGTGATTTACCTCATTCACATTTGCTGGCCACCCTTTGTAGTGAAAGGACACATTGAATAGCGTGATGTGATCAGTTGTGAATGATATGCCTCGTGGTGAAGAAGACGGAGTCACCACAGCTGCTGGAACCGTTTGTCTTGCTGCTTTGGCTTCAACAACCATTCTTGCGATGTCCAGTTCATTAACCTCTATGCTAACTATCTCTGATATTTATCGGTAATTCGTTATGATCCTCGAATGATTTGCATTTCTTTCTTTGTTTAAAACAAGACCATTGCCGGACTCGACTCGGCAGAAAATCGTCGAGCTAGCCCACTCTGGAGCCCGACCTTGTGATATCTCTCGTATTCTCCAAGTGTCAAACGGATGCGTTTCCAAAATTCTTGGCAGGTAAATAACTTTGTTTTTTCTCAATTCAACCATACGAAACTGAAACCGGTAGCCTTTATTTTCCAAACATTTACTCCACTTATTTTTATGGAAGTCATGCAAGAATAAAAAGGCAAGAAGCTCACTACAGCAAAAGGATATTATCACTTTTTATTTTATAGACTTCCGCACTGTCGTTTTTATTACTTTATTATGTTGCTGGGTAGTTATTTCGTGAGAAACTTTTTAGCGCTGCGTAGTGTCATGGTGTCAGTGAGTAGCAACTGATGTATGTTTAAAAGAATAATAAAACCTGAAACGAATAATTGCAGTGGTCGTAATGTGAATGTAGCAGTTTTATTCATTTATATTTTATCCCATTCATTGTTGTTTGCAGGTATTACGAAACGGGCTCAATCAAGCCGCGTGCAATTGGTGGGAGTAAGCCTCGTGTGGCTACCACTCCAGTTGTCTCCAAGATTGCCGAATACAAGCGAGAATGTCCATCAATTTTCGCTTGGGAGATTCGGGACCGACTCCTCTCCGAAGGGATCTGTACTAACGACAACATTCCAAGCGTAAGAACAGAATCAACACAAAAATATATCCGATTTTTCTTTCCTCCACTCGCTTTTTACTCCCTCTCTCTTCCCGTCTTTCTCCTTTTTCCCTTTAAATCAAAAATTCTCTTTCACACTCAAAAAAGCTGTTTCACACTAGGCGTTCTCAACTCGTCTAATTTATCCATCCATGTAATACGGATGCATACCATGAATCATGGCAACGATCTTGTTCAAATTCCTTTGCATAATGCTATTACGTACTAAACTCAACTAAATATCTAGTCGGCTACAACATCATGCCATCAGTTCCGCTTTTCATTGGCATATGCCTCCTCACGATATTGTCTATAGGAAGGCCTAGAACTACTAAAGCACAATTCTATTTATTTCCCACTAAATAGACATCGCTAGTTGTTTTCCCTCTGCCTCCATTGTTCAACTGTGTTCACACTAATCTGGCTTAACTTGGGAAATTGTTGAACGGTGTCATCTCCACATGCAGACGCACACAACTGACAATATTTTTATATCAAACAAAATTGGGCGAATATAAAAGAATCCCGGTAGTGAGGAGAGAATGAAAAGCGATGAAGGGGGAGAGGCAGGGAAATTGATGTTGATGATGGGTCAGATGCGATGATGATAACCTCAAAGTATTTTCACATCCACTCGAGCCTCTCATTTTTAATCCCTTGTCGTCAAATAAAAAACTTTGGTCATGACGATTGCGAGACGATCGTTAGTCAGATGAAATCGTCTTCTGAATAATAATGATTTTTTTTTTTCAAAATATAAAATAAAATCCTCAGCTACTATTTATTTATTTGCCTTGCTTTAGTTTGCTCCAAAAGAAACGAAACCACGGTCAACCGACAAAAATCTTTTTCCTGTCACCACAAAAAGGCCGAACCGGTGTTGATGATCCTAGTAGTAACAAGTAACATGAATCGAAGCCTCCATGATGAACTTTTCATAATAAAATGTATTCTCAAATGGAAGCTGACTAGAAAAAGCCTTTTTGTTAGATCTGGATCTCGACTAGCGATGAGGCTTGGTTAGAAAAAAAGGGATTTAAAAATGTGTAGATAGATGCCTGTGCATTGCAACAAAACATGCATAAATTATAAAAGACGAAAGCTCTCTATATTTTTAGTATTTTAAAAGCATTTTGATGTGTTTTTACCTCCAACCTATAAATCTCAACCACTGATCTTTGTAAAAACCAACCTTGTTATTCAAACAAATAACGTTTTTCCGTCATCTTTCTTTCAAGCCATAGTCTAGTTTTCCGAGCCGAGGTCTTTTGTCAATTTAATGTACCTCAATGTGAATGAAGTAGTGGCTTGTCTCGGTAGACTCTAGTATTCCCCAGTTAGTGGCACATTGTTAGCAATACACAACAGCGACCACGTTAGTTTGTTTAGTCGAGGAAATGAAAATAAAAATGAATTGAAGTAAAATAAGGGGAAAGGTAGACTCGACTGGCGCTGAGTTGTTGGTTCGTTCATACGACACAGATTACACAGGTAGTTTAAGTTTAAATCGTTTGTGTGCATTAATATAAATAGGTTCAACCGAGCCGAACAGTGAGTGGAGAGGTTGGCGGTGGTGGTGCTGGTGCTGTTGGGGATGGCGTGGCGGTGAGCAGAAGTTTGTGTCATGAAAGGTTAATGACGATGACAGTTGATGTATAGTAGTATAGTGTGTGGCCACAGCAGGTTCACTTTTCTCTCGTATATGTCAAATTCACATCATATCATTTATCGAGAGACAACTACCAACCAACATCTATTATTTCTGAAAGAGTTTCAGAAACACAGGTTAAGGTTGAAATCTTGTCAGCTGGAGCCGGGCGAGCGTCATTAGTATTTCAGTAACTGAGAAAACAGAGGAGTAGTCTTCAGGCTGCTTTCTGTTATGTGGTGGTGGTGACGATGAGGGAGGATTAATGCCCTGGAGCTGAAACAGTTGCCTCATTCCAGACTTGCCTTGTAGTTTGTTATTTAATAATACTAATATTTTAATACATACGCTACTGCACTTTCAACTTTTGACTTCACTTTGACTTCTCGTCTGGAGTAGAAAAAATGACTCTGCGGCTAGTCTTTCCATGGCCGCAGTAATTTGATGATTTGATTGAAGATATTTGACAAGGACATGAAAAGGGCTGAAGGAGGGTTTTTTAATGGAACAAGGTTTTCATATGAAAGTGTAACTGTGAGTTGAAAAGGAAAATTGTGATTATACTGGAAATATATTTTATTGTGTGTAGTGGATGGATGGAAGGAAAGAATGGAATCGAAGGGACTATTAGAATTTTTAGAGTCAACAGTAAGAAATACGTAAGGTACACAGAAATACAGGATATTTTATTCTCCAGAAACTTCCAACATCCAAACGTCAATTGAATCAGATTAGTCATTCATGCGGAAATTAGAAAAGCTGCAGCTGTGCCCTCAAATATTTTTTCTCAGCAAAGAAAGACAAGCAAAGCAAAGTAAAGGCAGGAGAAACCTGTGATAGAGGATGACAATATTTTTTTTATTTCTAAAAATATTAATATCAGACTGATACTATGTGAAACAATAATAATGGTGACGGTATTAAATCGGAGACAACATGCTGTGTCTGACTACACAGCTTCCACACACATCAAATTCCTACCTTATCTCATCTTATTTCGATGCGTTGTTGGAAATCCACCTTTTGGTTATTTTTAGCATTTATTTGATATTTTAAAGAATACCTTTTATATCTTCTGGCTATCAAAACGGATCAAATTACAAAGTCAAGAATTTTGGAAAACTCTCCTCTTACCAGTAGATACTACTATTATACTAGGTAATTATGAATCCCTATGACACATGATACATTTTAAACTTGTCTTGGTTTAACATGATACAAAAAATGATAATTTCATTTGACGCCTCGATCTTCAGAAAAAATGCACGAAAAACCTTTAATTGTCTACCGCACTCTCGATTTATGCTGACTAATCCTGGTTCGGCGAAAGAAAGCTGGCACAAGCAGTAGCGAGTAGGGACTAACGACAATAAAAATTAATAAAATGCCGAAAAAATAGGTACACAAAAATATACAAGTTGAATTTCCTAAATCAATTCAATCCTTTCTTCACACATAAAAATAATAGCGAGGCAGCGAAGTAGGATGGATCTGTGAGACAAAAGAAGAGTTAACATGACCCATACAAAAGCGGAGAGACGGAGAGAGTGCGGCTTAAAACAGGAGGAGAAAATCAAAATCATTGATCATCCTCAGCATCCAACTCTTTTCCTACGAATTTCTTCAACTGGATCTAATTCTAAAATAAATACTTGCAGCAAGCAACCATTCTTTATGTGTGTACTTTCGACAACTTTTAGTGAGTCGACAACGACAGAATAAAAAGAAGACTCATTAAACGGATTCGTATCCGGTTGGGTTAACCCACACACATTTTCTCTCGCTATGGCCAATAATAATAATAATGACGATAATGAACATGATGCACAAATTCAATACTTGCGTTTTCTATTCTTGTGAAATTGTCTTCATGTTATTATTTTTTATTATTGCTTCTGTCTACGAAAAATATATTTGTAAAAAACGTGGTTTTGGTTTGCCTTTCCTTTTTCACCCTTTCACAAAGCAACGCTGCGGACTGTTGACGATTATTATTTGTCGTAATGTTGTGTCTGCAATGCAATATCGTCATCATCATATTTTATTGTGAGTCGTCGTGATCGTGATCGTCACCATTTTCATATTTCCACATGCATTCAACTCGAACACATAATCATGTTGTATATGACATGACTAATTTTTCCATGCCTCTTCTGCAGTCCATAACGTTTTACCATTCCGAGGAGAGAAATTGCATTTTCTCATCGTCATCCTCATCAATATCAGTATCCCACCACCACCAAACCATCAGTCGCCCAACGACGTCGTTCTCATTCTGATCCTCATTCTCTCCGGCTGGCATCGTTCACTTGACTTGGGTTCATTGCAGCATAAAAATTTCTCAAGAATGGGACAATTTTTTTTGTGAACAGAGAAAATGTAAACGGAGAGAAAGAGAGGATTGAAACAAATTACTGTTATCACAAGGCGACAATCCTGCCGCGCTTTTCCTCAATATATGCACACATCATCATCCTATAACCCGTTACTTGTATAGGAAAAGAAACCTCCGTTTCCGTAATATAATTCGCAGATCACGTCCAACTCCAGCCATTCGAGCTTACTGCTTTGCTCGCTGCCTATCTATTTAGATATTTTATCGTTTCTCGTCTGCAGTCCATGCACTCGCACTCACTTCGTTTCTCTTCTGCCTCCCTTTCCACTTTTTTGGAATGGAAGACCAACAACAAGTGAATTGACGAAACATTTGCATTATTTCTTTGTCCTATGTGGATTGTAGATGCCACTCGGAATGAGACAATTCCTTGCCTCGCTCAATAGAGCGTCGGGTTTGAGAGAATAAAAAAGGGGATTCTTTTCCTGTTTTCTTCCTTTTATCTAAAAAGGGGTGAATTTTCTACAAAATAATAATGGCAGTTGTAATGATCATGGCAATAATAATAATGTTATTCATATGGTGATGAAGACGATTCACGATGATAGTGTCCATATGACAATAAAACAGAAATGTATAGTCAAACGAATGTGTGTTGGCATTCTTTTATTCGCAGCATCGTCATTGTCATTACGATCTACACTGCAATGCCTAGCCTACACCACATGACCCTTTTATGGAGTCGTCTTCTTTTTAGAAATATCATTTTTCCATTCTCCTTCGCCACTAGAGTTATAATGGGATTTTATGAAAGTAGGAGGAATGAGTGGGTATTGCACAGGAAATATAATATAGCACGACACAGCGTTTCAAGGAAGTGGATTATTGTGGTTGCAGATCCTGAGCAACACATTAAGAACGCCACACAGTACACATGTAATTGTTGAGAATGTTTACAAACATATATTTTGTGCAATTGCACGTAATGTTAATTTTTAGTTTTCAAGGCGGTCGAAACATTTCATGAATATTTTGCAATCAATTGATTTAGCTCTGAAATCTGAATAAGTAATCTGCATTGAATAAACAGAAATAATTATCCTTTGATGATTATTGGACTGCATTCATAATTCATAGTTGTTCTTGTTGTTGAATATTTTGCATTGTGTTAATCTACCAGCGTGAATTCAAAGTAGAGCCATAATAACCAACATGGTTGACCACGATAATCAACAACATTGTTCCAGAGATTCATGCTCATTCCAGCAGAGTGACGCCTTCGTAAAAAAATGGAGCAAAAAAGTAGATTCTGGGAACCCAACCAAATGACTGTTGGCTGCTTCCTCCACATATTTTTTCGCTAGAGAGAAAGTTACTTCAGTAAACTATATTTTCCTTTTAAGTGAGCCAACTCACAAAAAATATTCTTACAATTATTTTATTCCATTTCACTCTTTCTCTCTGCCTCACACTATTTTTACATTTTCAAAATCGAAAATCCTTGTCAAAGGATTGCATCTGTTTTTTTTGTGCCGTGCCCACACACTCACAACAAACACAAAGGCACAATCTGAAACTTTTTTATCCGCTACAATATGGATGTTATACTACAGTACATTCCTACACAAACCTATAAAATTGCCTGTTTAAAATACAAAGTGGAGTATCGCGAGAAATCCGTAATTATTTATTAGGGCCACCTCCACACTATTCATTGTGTTGTAGGTTTAGAGAACAGCCCGAGTTGTGCATCCTCGGTGGTAGTTAGTTGTATTATTGACTTGAGAATGGTGGCTCTCTCACACATTGCACAATACAAAATACAAACTTATTTACGACAAAAAGCTGTTGTGTATTTTAATGCAGTAGAGCATCATGTGAATTTTGTGGTAGCGAAACACTCCTCTCTTTTCTCTACATTTTTTTTCTTCTTCTGCTTTTATCGGGTTGGATGTTGCCAGTAAAGTGCCTGAGTTAAAGTTGGATTGCACACGATGATGTGGATGATACGAGTGAAACTCGTTCTCTGTCTCGCTTGTTTTTTCTGTGTAGAGAGAAAATCGGGAAAATGAGAAGAGAGAGAGAGAGAGAGAGAGGGAAAGGGAGAAGATACCCGACTGGAGGCATTAAAGCATTCTTACACGCCAATGAACACAAATAATATCGACATAATTCTCATCCCAGCCAGCCAAACACACAGAGAGAAACAAGCAACTAACTTTACTCTTCTCTCTCTCTATCGCTTGCTCTCCATTTTCTGTGTGAGTTTCACTGTGAAAGTAGTCGAGTTTGAGTTGTTGTTGTTGGTTGAAAATCTGAAAACTTCTTCGGGTTTAACAATAGGGGAAAATACAGGGAGAGAGAAGCAATCTAAAAAACTAGCATGTAATATTGTAACGGTGGCAGTGGCGGTGGCAACAGCCGTTCGCTTTTCTCTTCCAGAGGAGAGCTAAACTCAGTCAGAGGAAACATTGTGGAAGGAGAGAGAACGATCAAAGCACAAATAAACGGAACTCTCGAAAAAATCTTTCAATGCTGACAATGACGATGATCACAATGCCACAACAATAAAGGCGCAGTGGGTATAGAAGAGACTCTAAGAATAAGGGATGGAATGGATGCTGTATTTATGTATCTATAGAAAACACCCTTCAAAAAGTAGGTAATAAAGAATGATTATAATAAACTGTTAGGAAGCACAAGGAAGAAAACTGGCAAATTGTTCAGGCCCACACAGGTCACAGAAAGGAGCCAACTCATATATCATCACTACCGTCTTCTTTTCCTTGTTATTACTCCATGCTTCCCTTCGCCTGCTCCGCTCGTATTGTTAATCTGTCAAAAGTACATATCAGCTTTGCTCTGATCGGGATCATTTTTGGGGTAATGTGCTAAAATGAAACTGTTTTTGTTTGTTTCTCTCATCACCTATACAATAATCACAAACAAATTAATAATAAGCACAGTGTGTATGTATAATGTTACATGGCTTGCGTTTGACTTGAACGAAATTCAATACGATTCGAGGTGGAGGCGTATGGCATGAAAATAATTCCGAAATAATAAATAAAGCCGAAGCTCGCGTTATGGATGAAGTCTTTCATTTTCATTATTAAACAATGAGGCCTGGCGTCTGCGCTTTTTATCATTTAATTCAATCAAGGTTTAAAAAACGTTTAAAGTGTAACTTGATACTTTACACAAGTAGGGTTTTCTATGAAAGCACGTCAAAGATGCGACTTTGAGTTGAAGTTTTTTTTTATGTATTTCTTCGAATTAGTTTCAAAATTATATTTCGCTTTTCCTGTAGATCAGAGATGAGATTATTTTCTGGCACTGTCGCCCTCGTGCAATCGTATCATATGTTTGTTGAAGTGTATTCAAATGTGCACTTAATTGACGCAGAAGGTTTTAAGAGATTACCTTCCGTTCAATTATCAGGATCAGAGGATTTCTCGATTAAAGGGATTGTGGACGGATGTAGATGGCGAAAGGAATTTGAGAGGAACAAAAAGGACATGACATGACACTCGCAAAGACGCTCCACATTTCGTAATATGCTTTACTTCCTTTCTAACATGAAAAGCAAACAGCAGTGCAAATTACATGTAGTCACCTGTCAAAAAAGGAGAAAGGCGAAAAAAAGATAATGACGGAATGAGCGGAACCGCGAGCGAGGTTTTCCAAATTGAGAGATGAGATGAGGAGAAAACAAGAAGAATTTTGGTATTTGTCGACGAGTTGTTGTGTTTTACTTGAGTTCTCGAGTAACCAACCGAACTAGCCAAACAACAAATCCACATCAAAACCTAACCTGAGCTTTGTGAGTTATGTACATAGGCGTTTCGAAGACATCTGGAGGACATGTAAAATCTAGTTTACTTTTAACTGATCTGAAGCATAAAATGAAGCTCGACTCTGAGCACACATTTAAATGGAGTTGAGAGGAGAGAGAGACAGAGAAAGAGCTGCTGCACAATAATGTGGATCTCAAAAACTTTGTAACTTGTTTACACGGACACTTTATTTATTAGAGCAAGTTATGTATGTCTGAAAACGTGTGCATGGCAGTGCCAGTGATAAATTAAACGGTAAACAAGTTTGAGGCGTACGAAACTTGCTCGCTGTCTTCTGCTCATCATCATCGTCGCGATGTGATCAAGTAGTTTTCTATTCATGCCTCTGCCACGATCATGATGCCATATCATCTCTGTTCTTGCAAAGCTAACCAACTAAAAAAGTGAATTGGTTGCTCTTGGTTGGCTCTCGCTCGTCTTCTCGTCCTCGTGTTGAGTTGAATTCGATGAAATTTTCAATGGATGGATGGATCGGTGAGTACTGTGAGTAGACGTGCAACGCGCCTCCATCTTCCATAAGTCAGTCACTTCATGGACATCACAGAGTGAATGATATGAAAGCAAATGAACCATTTAAACCCTTTTGCTTCCCTGGTCCATTGCATACAGAGAAGTTTATTATGGGTGTATGTACAAAATCCTTTTTCCACCTGAAGACGCACCACCCACCTACAAACCTCCTATCTCCCATCATACACACAAGATGCAAAACGAAACGAAAAAAGGATGATGATCCGTAATAAAGAGAAAGTGTACTTTTCAAACCCACAAATAAATAATCTACCTCAGCATCTGCCCATCTCCCTCTGCGATGTTTATTTTTGTCTGTTTGGATTACTTATTTGAGAGCTGAGCGAAAATGGCAATGGGATCGGATTCTGTTTGATGGTGTTGCTAATCTCTGTGCATGTCCGTGAAAAGGGTTAAATACTCATAAATAAGTAATCCGATAAATAATATTAGTTTTTCCTCCATGATCACCGAGGTATCTCCGCAAATTATCGAACGTGCTGAAGCTTCTAATTTTTTTTCTCTCTCCGCCGCACCGCACCGCACAGCACTTTTTCTCCGCGCGTGGGCTTTTCCTTTCTGAGAAAGTTAGCTAAAGTGACTTTGATGACGATCAGCCTGAAAATGAACGAGTGAGGTTTCTGTCATTTTGATTATTTTCTTCCCCGGGGAAGCTGCACATGAAAAAGGAAGAAAAAGGTGAATGGAAATGGGTAGGAGTTGGATTATCATGTGAATTCCACATGCTGAAAACTCAGAAAGAGAAATTGCTGTCAAAACCGTGGAAGTCCTTTTCGCCTTTGTATTTGTGTGTCTCAGTCCCAGTCTTCTGCTCTCTCCTTTCTCTCATCGCTCCTTTCGTCATCTCTCCATCCATTTTCACTGAGCAAGAGAGAAGAGAAATTTGATGACGACGACGATGATGACTTGACTGTAAAAATGATTTGGTGAGAGAATGAGAAGCAGTTCTTTTGCATACACAGCCTCAGTAGCGTGAGTGAATGAATGTGACGCTGCAACAACTTCTCAATTTTCTCTTTCCCGTTCTCTCCGGCTGAATCGAGACGAGTTGAAAACATTGAAAGGGAAAATTGCAAAATAGGCTGTATGTATGTATGTCAGGACGAAATAGATACTCGAGGATTGTTCCTTATTATGATTTTGATACATTTTAGGAAAATGATGAGAAAACGGCTGCGACGTGGGTAGAGTAGAGAAGGCAGAGACTGAGGCTGGTGGAGTAGGGAAAGAGGAGGAAGGAAGGAATAAGTTAAGAAGCTTCTTTATCTCTTTCCATTTCTATAGTATTTTCTCCCACTCTCGGCTCAGTCTCTCTATTATTATTAGAGAGCAAGGGAGAAGAATAGAAAGTGGAGGAAAAAGTAATCATCTCTGTGCGAGTAGTCGCCTAGTACTTTACTATTTCGTGATGATGATGGCGAGGAGTGGTGCTGCTGTGCCACAAATGTTGTACAAGTAAAAAGCTTGTTTTAGTCATACCGTTAGCTCTGCCTTTCTCTTCTTGTGAAGAGAGTGAAAGAGAAAATGTTTCCAAGGCTAGAGCATAAATCTCATGTGGCGAAGAAGAGTGAAGAAGGAGGAGGAGAAGAAGAAGAGGCAAGTGGAGAAGTCTGTGCTCGACGTCGAATCATCATCATCATCATTTTCATCAGTTCTCTCCTTTCTTTTCTCTCTCTCTCACGCTTTCAAGCAAATTTTGGAAACGTGGGTCCAAATTACTTTGTGGTTGAATGGAAGTCAAAAGACGGTATGAAAGTTGGGGAAGCGTTGACGAGCCTGTCACTCACACAAAAAAGTTGCACACACAGAGGGAGAAAGAAAGAGAAAAACATCATTTCCTTTCACATACCAAAATAGAGACAGGTTTACTGAAAACGAGACGCACAGCAAGCGGCTGAATGAAGATGGGCTGCGTAACAGCAACTTTCTTTGTCACAATAAAATTAAACTACAAAGAAAGTAGCCACAACGATGGTGTAGTGTAACCGAAATTCAATAGCTTTCATTCACATTTGAATAAAGTAAATTAATAAATAACAAGAAAAGTACGTACCTGAGAGACAAAAATAATTAGGCAAGGAACAAAGTCATTTCAATTAATATCTTAGCTCTTGTGAACTTTCTCCCACTCAAAATTGTTGGTCAGTCAAGATAATGAATCTCATTTATTTTAAACTAAAATGATTAAAAAAATGACGTGGCTTTTTATTTCACCACTCAAATGCAACACCTACGGAACATGTTATTTGATACGAGCATCGTCGTCAGCAAAATTGGTAGCCATTCATCCAATTACCATTTAGCCAATCTCTTTTTTCACACTCATAATCAAGCGTGTGCACACTGCACACACACAATGAATTTATTGTGCGTTTAATAATCTTGTTTGTTTTCTCCACGTTCGCGACCAACCAAACTGCTTTTGGTTTCATTTCACTGCATGTTCCGTTGTGCATAAATACAACTTGACTCTGAAAAGTCTCATGCGTCTGTCTGCCTGCATCCATTTCATTAATTAATTTATTGGTGGCTAATGAGCTGCTTACACCGAAAAAATGAAAATGTCAGTGACACCGACGGTGGCGGCGGTTGGTCTTCTTTTGCCTGACCCTAACGAATTTTGGTTATTGCACTGACAGTCTTTTTAAAACTCATACTCGCTTTTGTGCTGTCGATTATGTATTTATTTTCAGCTAGAATTCTTTCCATTCATTCATCTTATATCCAACATCTGTGAAATTTTTCACAAACCAAAAAGTTGTGCAAGAGAGGAAAAAATTGTGACGGGTGAGTAGATGAAAAACCAAAGCAATTGAAGCTTTTGTTGTTTTCTTGTGTTGCTGTAATTGCCTGTGTGTGGATCGCGGATAACCTCTCGTCTCGTCTCTTTTCTCGCTGTTTCTAATTCTATTTCTCATCTCATCATCCTGACGAAGGCTGGCTGAAGGGAGCAGCTGATAAGCTCATGCATCCGTGAACACATTGATGGAAGCGCGCGTTCGCCTGGACGTGTGTGCGCTATTCCATGCCTCTGCTCTCAAATAAAAATAATAAAAGTAACAAGCATTATTATTAAATGTAATAATGTAATATAATGCAGACAATTGAGTAAAGTGGATTTTGCCATTTTTAATGGATAAATGCGGTGCATGCATTCACAGATCAAAATGAGAGATATTAAAATAAAATGCTGCTGCAGGAAAACGGACCACAGCCCGAGTTACACAGTCACCATAGTTAGCGTCAGTGACGGCGATAACCCGTTTCTCATGCCATCATCAGCATAAACCGTACTTCCGTAGTACCACTACTGCTTCAGTTGTACCTAGTTAGTAGCATAAAATAAACGTTGTTGAAAGAAAACTGGAAAAATTGAAAGATCGAATTGAGTAACGCAACTCACTTGAACAAGGCAAGGTTTGCGTTTGTAGGCGAAGGCGAGCAGGGCAACTTAAAACTTGATATAGTTCACATTTTTCTTGAACGAGTCACAATTCAATTAAAATGCTTTACTTGATGAGATATGACTACAGCATAAATACATCGTCGAAGAATCGGTTAGATGGAAATCCAGATAAGTACTAACATCGCATACTTACCAGCTTTTCGTTTAGATAGCTGCGCCTTCTGCATTGCATACATTATTCTTAAGGCTTTTTTGTTCGTTCAAACTAAATATTATGTACATGCATAAAAAGCTAAAAAATCGAAGCAAAAAAAGCTATTTATTAAGGCTGACAAGTAGGTTTCATGCTTGTATTTACATTCTTCTTTCCTTTTATTATTATTATTTTTGGTTGCTTTTTATTTTCGTGGATTCTTTTCTGCTTTTTCGAATGGGACCCATTTCTCCATGTTATTTCACATCTGAGTAAATCTGAATAGTATTGGCACGCTGCATTTCACTCATTGAAAATGAGATGAGGACCGACGATAATGGCGATCAAGGCATTTGGCTCACTTGCACTCACTTAACAACACTCAACAAGCAAAAATATACAGAGGAGACTCAGTCGAAGCGAAACGCAAACTAGATGATAAAATATAAATACCCGTGGAGTGCGGAGGATACTAAAAAAGAGCTGATCAACGCGATCAACGTTTCTATTAAAAAGGCATGAATACATGTCATGTCATGATGTGATCGTGACCCTTTTTTTGGATATATTTATTTCTTATGCAGTGCATCTTCCTTTGATAAATAAAAATGAGTTCCAGTCTGTGTACTATTTGAAACGTTGGCATTTCAGTTGTGGTAAATTCCACTGGCAGTTATTTCTTCCTTGGAACTGTTTTAAAGATTTACGAGAAATTTTACTTCCGATAAAAATTCCTGAAAATAGGGGAAATACAAACAGAGAGATGTGTGCGTATCAAGGGTGAAATCATTGGTAACATGATCATCATTTATTTAATTCGAGCCTCCTCCCACGCATTTATTTATGCGCATAGTAAATTTGCCGGGATGATATATTTAATGCCGTTCCGTTACACTAAATCTTTTTTGCCAATTGAAGGATCACTTTATGTTACAAGAGAAATGAGCACGCCCTTGTTTCTCTCCACTGTAGGCTCATATATGAAAGATGAAGACAAAAGATAAGAGAGGAAAAGAAACGAGAAGGCAACATTGCATACCAAAACAGCAGGAGTTACTCATGATCCGAAATATGCCATAGATTCACTCGTTCACTCTATTATCTGCTTTTTATTAAAGAAGTGACCGTGAAATGCGGAAAAAAGAGAGGTTCTGACAAAAAAATTGTATCTATAGTGAGAATGCTGCTGAAGATGATGTTGATGACGGTGGTGGTGGTGGTGGTGAACAATACAAAAAAGGACCCGGAGAGGAAACCATTGTTCTCGGGGAATCGACAACAGAGCTATTATGCGAATGTGTGTATTTATATGGTATTTCGAACGTAATCATGACGAGGATGATGAGTAGGAGAATAACAAAAACAGCAGGAGGAGCAGCGTAGCAGGATTATCATTTCGATACCCCTAATCATTGAATAGAAAGAAACGGAGAGAGAATAGAGAGGTTTTTAACACTGCCCTTCCGGAATTGAAAAGGAGAGGAAGGCAAAGGCAGGCAGGATGATCCTCGTCGTTGTCGTTAGATGATTGAGAGTGATCATGATCAGTTTCAATTGTGTATTCACAATGAGAGATAATAATAAAAAGAGAGAAAGGAGACAGGAGGAGGAAGCAACCAATAACGATTTTTTTCTATACTTGTTCAAAGAAGTGACTAACTGTGTGTAAAACTGCTATGTGTGTACGATGGAATTGAGCATAATCGTTATCATCCTAGTGATCGTCAGTAATACCAATACAAAATTACCAATTAATGCTTGTACTGTTAATGGAAAGTGCATGCTATCGCTAAAACATGACAGACGTACCGATTTTAACCGTCAAACATTCCATCACGTAAATAAGGTATGCTAAACTTTAGGTTTTCTAATTTTCGTTTCCGAGCAGAGAGTTTTTAAGGTGACAAGCCTGAACGAGGTTTTGAAGAAGGAAGGAATAAAATAATAATAGCAGAGGAGTAATTGTAGATTTTGATTGGGATGTGGGCACGAGCACATGCAATCTCCGGGTGAGTAATCCATCCACCCCATTTCATCCTCATTCTCATCAACAGCAATCCAACCACATTTTAAATTTAAACATTGAAAAGATTTTTATGCAATATTAAATCGCAAGAGGAGTTAGAGAGAAGAGTTAGTAAAAAGGTGAAGTTGTCTGTCTGCTTACATCCCGCTGAGCTTACTTTTCCGTGCTTTATTTTATTCACTCTCTCTCTCCGCCGAATCAAAATCCAAACTAGTCGTGTGGAAGTCAACTTAATAAACCTGTCTCTGCAATCTACATGCATATTAATACTTTTTATTCATGCATCGAAGCCAGTTTAGTCAGAAATAATAACATGCATACATATGAGGAGGAGTTCATTCGAGAATGAATCTCTTTTTCCCTCGTTTCTCTCCGCTTGCTTTTCTTTGTCCGCTTGCTTGTTCATCGTGTGGTCTATAAAAAGGATTTTATCAAGTTAAACATAAGTAACGAAATCAAATGATTGTGATGATTAGATGTAGTCAGTGAAGCAAGGTTTATGTTAAAAATTTTCGTTTTTTCGCTCTATCTCTACTTACACTGCACATACATTCATCGAAATCGTGTGGTCCTTCGTTTGGGTTAGCAAGGAAAAAAGTTTTCCAGGATTTTATTTCTCCCTGGAGTGCTATCCTACTCATCACACACAACTCACCACGATCATCACCCATCCAGCCCATTCAAACAATTTACTGCCACTGAAAATTAAATTATGCTTCAATATTCAATTTAAACTCGACATCGTCATCATCACCGCCACCACTCGTGAATGGTTATTATGGTTGTTCCCTCAGTGGAAAAATATGTTATAAAGCTCGCTCCAATCCCTCTTACTCGACCCCACTTTCTACAACTTCATTTTCTTATCCTTTTGAATTGATTGATTATTTCGAAAGAAAAAGCCTTTATCTCCACTCCGCGAAATGAGTTGATGGGTTGTGCAGTAGTTCCTACTTGTACTTAAATCAACTCAAAAATCGGAATTGACAATTTATAATCAATTAAAAATCTTGCCTGAATTTTTTCTTCCAGGTTTCCTCTATCAATCGTGTACTACGGAATCTGGCAGCTCAAAAGGAGCAGCAGTCAGGCGGAGGCCCAACTCCAGATTCGGTGTACGATAAACTGAGAATGTTTAACGGACAAGCGGCTGCGGTGAGTGCGGCAGGATGGGCTTGGTATCCAGGACACACAACACCCGGCCCTCCAATTGGTCTACCTGCGCCCACCACACCGCTCTCCGCACCTTTGCCTCCATCATCCAGAGACGATCCACACAAACGAGGTAAACAGAACAACTCAAGAAATACTAAAAAAATCTTCTCTTATTCGATACCATTTTCGTTTACTAATTCCACATGATACATGTACAAGTTTTTAAAGTTTGCAACTCCGTATTTTTACTTTGACTTCATTCGCAGTATGAATTTGTTTCATGTTCGTATTTTTAACAAACAAACAAGTAATAAGTTTTTGGAGTTTGTTGGATTCAGCAGACATTTATAGCCTTCACGATATAAAATGCCAAACTTTAAAAAAAGAATCCTGGTATAGAAAACTGAACACATCGTCAGTCAGTTTCCACAGGTACAATATAAATGTATGCATTGCATTGACGAAAACTTGTCCTACATTGTCAACAAGTGTGACGGAGGAAAGATTTTGTTTTTAAAAATTCTAACTAATCGTAAGATTTGAAAGAAGTAGCTTCAGAAATATTTGTAAGTCTTGCCACTTGAAATGAATTAACAAGGAAGTAGATATTTTTAGAATCCGGAGTAAGTCTTTCATTCGAGCATTGTTGATTCCTTTCTTTTAATGAGCCACTTGTGGAGAATCGCTTCACGCTGGGATACACATTCCAGCCATGTTTTTCACTCAAGTACGTATTTATTCGTAAATACTTCCAACGAAAATCATCATCTCGTCACAATAAAATAATGTTTTTGGTCCCACAGGTATTAAAGTTCTCGTTTCGTCTCCCTCTGAACAATAATAACTATCGATTTAATAAAATCATTGTCCACATTGAAATAGGTTGCTTCCACTCCACAACTACATATGTTTTCATTGTGAAGAGCATTTTAAGCCAGTCTCAAAATTATATTTCTGTCGATCTGAATGGGATCAACCGTAGGCCGGCACAGAGTAAGCTACTTACCTTACATACAAATTGTACTTACATTTAAATATTCTTATTTGACGAGAAAGGACAACAAGGACGACAATGGGCATGCGAGATTTTTCAAGCACATTGTATTTTACACTCCATACCCAATGTTCCTTCTACACTTCATAAGAGACCTGAAAAAATACTTTTCTACATTGTTATCATATTTTATCCCATTCGAACAAGAGCCGTTCCATTGAGAATACATAATATTATTATTGTTGTTGTAAAACGATATCTGTGCCTGGCGATAGGTATATAAAAAGTTGAAGAAGAGAAAAGGAAAGTGACGACTACACCTAAACAAAATTAAAGTGCAGCCAATGTTCTCCAGATACATAAATACATACATTCACAGCACAACACTCTTTTCAACAAAAATCTCTCCTTTTCATTCATTGAGTTAGTCAGTGAGTCGTTACAAATCACCACAACAGTGACAATTGACAATGCACACATTGTAATCTAATGCGGTAACGTATCCCTTCGTGAAAAGTGCCAAATAGTAAAATAAGCATTCTTCCACCGCTACTTACCTACCTACCTTCTACTTATATTATGTTTGTTGGGCAATATTAAAAATCACTTTTCAGAATGGATAAGGACGGTAGCGAGAACTTGAAACTAAAATAATCATTGTGAAAAGCGTTACGTACACAATTTATTTTTTTAATCGAGTGGAGTAAGCAAGAAGTTGTATTCAATTTAATTTGATTCAACAACTTTGTTAAAGAAAAGCCTCGTTTTCATAAAAAACGGGGACTTTTTTCATTTAATGGAGTGACTTCACCTGCATCTATGAAAATACTTAGGGCTCAATACATTTTTTTCAATAGCTCTTCCCTTTACAATTTTTCATTCATGGTTTTCATTCTCAAAGAGCATTTTTAGACGCTTTCGTTTTATACAAAGGGAGTTGAATGAGTGTCGGTTTTAATGGTAGGTATGTAAAATGAAATTTATAAGAATGAAATGTTGCAAGACAGTTACAAATTGGAGCACATTTTTCATCGAAAGGAATCATAAGAAAGCTTTCTTAATTTTTAAAGGTAGCTCAGAAAATGTTCACACGGACACAATAATAAAAAATGCTGGTTCAGATAGCATTCTATCAATATTTTAGAAATCTTTGCCCGAGGCCCCGTTTTGTGGGCGAAACTCCAAAACTGCATCTGAACATATTTCAAACCGACTCCATTCATTTTTTTTTCATTCACAAAAAAAAATGTAAAAAAGTCTAAGCGGCACCTGATCCACACTGACAAGAAGGATTTTCCCAATTCAATTTATGAATCCCATCAACTCATTTTAACGTTGTTATTTCGCTCGCTGATTAAAAGTTACAACAACTTGTCTACAAGTCAAAAGTCAAACACCGAAAGTAGCATCTAGCTGCTATATTTTGTTATTCCAACCCAGGAACTTCTTTAAAGTCAAAAAATTTACTTGTCGTCGTGACCCAGAAAATACACTGGTTGCATTCTCAACAAAAACGAAAAAACTTCATTTCATTGTGGCAGAAAAAGAAAATGAAGGGAAAGGAAAAAGTGCAGTAATCAAAGTAGAGTGTGACACTTTGAAGTAAATAAATGCCGTACGGTCAATAATCCCATTACATGCTTGTCTACATTTACTACATTTTACATTACGGGCATATAGAACTAACTTCGAGTGTGCATTTTCTATTCATACACACATTTAAACATAGTTCCTTTCTTTCTACTCGTATTGTAAAACTCTAGAAAATATTCTAAATTATTCCTTACAGAGTAGAGATATTATGGAAGTTGTATTAGGAATCCAAATATAGACGACATTTCAACAAGAATAAAAGAAAGTTGCATTCTAGCTCCAACTTTTCTCCCGTCTTTCTCACTCTCATTTTCCAGTCGATTCTTGAGTCGTTTCGTTACTCGAGACGATTTTGTTGGAAGAAGATGAAGAAGGGAACGACCACATTGTCTCAGCATTTTCCCCTAAAATACGCACAGACGATTTACATCCTCGAAGAAAAAAAATTGTGATGGCTGCTGCTCTGAAACTGATGATGATGAGGATGACGACGTTGAGAAACCTTTACTTTGCTGTTTCCTATGCACTCCTTCCTCCAGCAATGAGAGCGTGTGTTGTGTTGTGCTGGTGGTGGTGAGTGTGGAAAAGACGTGGGAAATGAATTTGTGCGTGCATGCGTAAATGTGGGAAGAGGATGAGGGAGGAAGGAAGGAAGAGAGAGAGAGAATGTATGTAAAACTATGTGCCGTGGTACATTTCCACTCCACTTCTATAGCAGTTGCTGCATGCGCTTTGCTCTATTATTTTATATGCTAATGGTACTATTGACGATAGTATTGCTGCTGCAACGCAATAGGAGAATAAGGAGAAAAAAGTTTTTAAAGCTCAAGGAAAGAAAATAAAGTGAAATAGGGAAGGAAGATAGAATAGGGAAAGAGGGGAAAGAGCAAAATGAAAATAACGATCCATGCATTTTCGAGCAAGTCGAATGTATTGACTCCTTCTCTGTCTCTCTCTCTCCTACTTTTCCCTGTCGTCCCTTTCTCCTCTGCTCTGTGTAACAATGTCAATAAAATGCAAGTATGCCTGCGTGTGCGATGAAAATAGGGAACTACGTGGACATACCAGCAGATTCGTGTACTACACAGAACTGAAGTGGGTCTCCTGCAATTAATCAACATGTTACGCTTGCCTCGGCACAATTCACTGTCGTCTTACTCTTGCCTTTTCCTACGGTCTGGTCAATGCTCTACATTACATTGCAGTCTGGTCTGGACGAAAGGCGCACAAGTAATTAAGGGAAGCATGACATGAAAGTATAATTTTTATCAGACTGCTTTTTTAAAATAGAATATTCTAGAGTAAAAAAGTGTTTTAAAACCGTGTAATATTCAAAAGTACTAAAAAAGGCTAGAATTTATATGCAGGTCAATATGTATTTCTCGCTTGTACAAAGTTTCAGAAATAATATGCAAGAAGTCTGTTGGTGTTTTAATTTTTGACGCGGCGGCGCGGCGGCTGCTACATAAAAGATTTAACAAAGGAATTACAAAAAATCTCATTGGCACTACTTTGGTAGTGCGATGTACATAGAAAACTTTTTTTTAGCAAAGTCAAAGTAAGTATGAAAGAGACTTTGTTAACGTTTCCACCTGAGCTACTCTGGAGCACATGAAAATGATGACATGAATATCTGACTATGACATTTTCTCTTGGCGGCATAATAATATCCTAATATGCATAAGATCTCGATAACAGTACAATTTTAGTGCATGATTATATAACTGTGAGTCAGTTTTAGCCTAAAACTTTTAGGTAGTCTCTGTCAGTCTTATGAAAAGCCTAAGGAGGACGAAAATTATAAATAAATTTCCAGTGTTTGACAGCCCCACATAAAAATAACAGTTTCGTGTTAGTTTTTAAAAATATTCATAACTTTATGGTACGCTGCTCTACTTTTAATATTTTGTATGCCTACTTCACTTGGTCTTGCCCCTATAGAAAGTTAATGTTATACGTATAACTTTACCGTTGAATTCCTACTTACTATACAATGTATTAACGGTACACATGTAACATCAGAGGAGATTTTTATCGCATTAGGTACATGTGTTTAAAGCTCCAATCTTTAAAAGCTACAGTTTCCATACTCGAAACTGTAAGAAAAGAACTTTATTTGAAAAAGGACGTTTGTGTATACGTTTTATGTTTTATCCGTGTAAAACTAAATTGTGCATTTATTGACTTTATTTATTTATTGATTGGTTTGGCCAAAAATGGTCTCCCTTTTCTTTTGAGGGTCAAGCAATCATCTCAAAAAGAGACATTACCGTTTTCATCCGAAACGTTGTCAAAATATTTCTTTGTGTAAACAAACACATTAGTTCTAAATGAACTACGAGGGAGCTCGCTTGCTTCGGCAAGAGTAACCACATCAAATGAAAAGCACAAAATAAAATACCCTCTCTTTCTCTTTGTTGTGTTTTCCGTACTCTTTCCCAACTGTCCCGGTCAAATCAAATTATTTCATTTTTTGTTACACAAAATTGTATTAGAAAAATATGATTTTTATAGCGGAGGAGGAATTTCTTCATCCTAACAACATAGCAGATTGCTCATTCCATTTTGACTTTCTCAAAGGTCCCCTCTCTGACGCTGCTCTCAATAATCAGAATATACTCCAACTAAAGTTACAAAATAAACGTCATCACGAGTGGCTATTCCACATTTATACTGTTTTTGGAGATCAAGTTAACTTCGATCCACTCCCTTTGTGGGATTCCCCCATATCACTTCCCAAAATGAATCGATGACGAAGAAATAGCTTCAAATGACATTGTTTTTACCAATTGAGTGACATTGTATCAAAGTTTTACTTTCTCTCCTCCTTTTCCCAATAAAAAAAATTGTCGCAAAGAAGAGTGCATTTGTGTTTGTTGTCCCTGTTCCCTCTTTTCTGTTTCCCTCCAGTCAACCTCGTCATCATCGCCATCACCATCCTCATTACAATCAAGATCTTGTAACAAGATCATTTAATGACTCCTTCTGCTCGACTCTGGAGAACTGACTGGAGACGGGGAAAAAGTTACAAAACTAAATACGATCCCTGATCAAATTCCCGTCCGTCTCCTTCTCTCTCACTCAGAGGCAATTGCTCAATGCATTTTATGACAATATTGAATTTGTACCATTTACCCGGCTAATTTTCAATGATTACATAACATGTTAAGTTCTCTGGACAGAAACACACATTCTCTTCATCTCTCTCTCCGCTCCCAATAATAATAATTGTGCTGCTGGGGAAAATGATGCAGTCATGCAGAGTGGCACGAGGACATGGAAAGTAACACGGATCCATACTATTTTATTTGTTTTCGGCTGGGCACGCACAAACACAACGGGAGAGAGAGGAAGAGGGACTGAAAAAACTTTCGCTGGTCTTGTTTAACACGAGGACGATGATAATAATAATGATGCAGCGTGCTTGGTCGGAGCTGTAGATTTTATGTAGATTCTTACAATCAACAATGACGGGATGATGATGATTCGCCAAGGGAGAAGGTAAATATTGTGTTGTGCAATCAGTCAGTGAGAGTGAGTGAATTCAGCCAGAGTCAGAATTTTTTTTGTTTTTTGGAGTGAGTGAGTGAGTGATTGCTGGGGCAGTGGAAAACTCACGCTCCTAGACCATGAATGTGGAGAAATAAAGGATTGAGTAAACAAAAACAATTTTTATTCCTTCCTCCCGATGCTTTGTTTTGTGTAATAATAAAGCATGTAAGAGCAAAAAATTGCGATGCTGCTGGAAGTATTCTCAGACATACATAAGTAATATAATGTTGTAGCTTCATCCACGTGAAACAATTTATACATACACTTTTCTTTTCTTTTTCTGCAATGAAGTCGTTGATGATGATGATGTGTATGATGATTTGCCAATACATTCACCGAAAGCATGATAATTGTGATCTGTGAGCAAATATTTAACTCCCTCCTCTCTTTTTTCGTTCATGAAAAAGTGGCTCGGAAACTCCATTGTTGATAATAATGATGATGGAATGTAAATATGGCAAAATATCTTCTGCAACGTATCCGTGCTGTGCTCCATTTGTTATTTTTTATTGCTTTATTTTTTAAACATAATTACGAATTTGACAATACCAGGATCATTTTGATTATATTTACTATTCTGTGTAACGTTCAATGTGTACATTTTTTATAAACCGTAGATGTAAACAGTGAGGGAACATCGGATGGGAATTCGGATCATAACTCGTCCGCTGATGAAGACTCCCAACTCCGGCTGAGACTGAAGCGTAAACTTCAGAGAAATCGAACTTCATTTACAAATGATCAGATTGAAGCGCTAGAGAAAGGTAAATACAAAAAAAAATGTCTCTACTCACTTTCCTATTTTATCAAGTCTTTTTCTAGTTATTAATGATGTGCAACTCCACTCCACAGTCCCACTCCGACACAAAAAATTTCTGCTGTAATAAACAAATTGTAATTGCGCTACGAATTTGCCAATGTAGCGTCGTATATCTCATGCGTTTTCCCTCACTGTGCTCGACTCTTCCCACGGTACACAATTTGTAAGCTAGTGGAGAGCTTCTTTTAATTTGGAACATTAACCACTGTACAAAAGTATAGTTTCCGTGTTAGATAGAAAATTTAAAAATTACACATTCGCTCTATGTACGTCCGCCTCTCGAAATGTATAGCTCCTACAGGTTCAATTCACACATGACGGACTCCATTTTTTCAACAAAATCTTGCGTTTTACTTTTATGATAAATTCTCATTATTGTCACATTTTAGCATTCCCAAGTTAAATAAACGACATCGCATTACTATTGCAATAGAAACTCGATGAATGACATGTACCCCCATTGAGCATTTTTGACTTATTTGTAAATCGTTAGCTTTGCCAATATGGATAATTCACAATGAGCTGTTATTTATATATTTCCAGAATTTGAGAGGACTCATTACCCAGACGTGTTTGCCAGAGAAAGACTCGCAGAGAAAATTGGACTGCCGGAAGCCAGAATACAGGTAGGCACAAAATTACTAATGAGCAACCCGAAGAATACATTTCATTCTGAAATGAGATCTACCAAAAATCAGTTCAGAAAAGTCATTCATGTTCCAAATGGCACGCGTGATTTTTCTTGACAGATGTATGTGACATGTTACCACATCTTTATTACTTAATAAAATCTCAAAGTGGTGAATGAAATCCACAAATTTTCCTTTTCAATATTTTTTCTTTAGCCGTAAATAATTTTTGTAAAGGAGAGAAAGTCATAAATTAAATGCCTACTTATGCTTTTTGAGACACGATTCATTTTCATGTTGCACTCTTACTGTAACTCTTGTCAGCCACACACTTCAGAGGGATTGAGAAGTGGTGAAATTTTGTTTGAACAAATGTTGTTGAGACAAGAGTAGTTTCTGGAGTAGGTAGAAAAGCAAATGGCAAACAGAGAAAAGCCATGAGTGAGGATGATATTTATGACGATTAAATTTTGACTTTCGAAAAACAACAAGAGTGGGAATGATTAGCAAACGAAATTGTACATAGTAAATTTTATTCCCGTTTCATGTGGCTAGAGCTGCGAAACGGAGCAGACAGACAGTTTTAGAAGAGACACTACACTCTCCGCTTTAACCGTGACCATGTTGATTTAGCATGCTTGTTTATTTTTTGGAGGTTTTTAGAGGAAGTGCTACATTTATTTGTAAATAAAAGCGAGCCTCTTTAGGGCACTTAAAATGGAATGATGTACTTGATTAGTATTTATTTATTTTAACATCTCATCCAAAAATGAAAATGTTTGTGTTGCCATGAATTTAATGTGATGCAAGAAGAAGGAAGCAGTAGTCAACACTTGAAAAAGTGGCTTCAACTTGTTGAAAATAAGTCAGAGTTGTATTTATATTTATTTATTATTGTTTTTCCAGGTATGGTTTTCTAACCGTCGTGCAAAATGGCGCCGCGAGGAAAAGTTACGAAATCAGCGCCGAGGAGGAGGCGGTGGAAGCAGTAGTGGCGGAGGTGGTACCAATGATAACACCGTCTCCCCTCCACCTGCCACAGCCACCTCAACTCGTCCACTCCTCAACTCTGGTTTTAACTCAATGTACGCCTCCCTGCCACAACCAATCGCTTCCATGCCAGATTCCTACAGGTAACCACCACTCACATTTTTTAACAGTGTCCTGCGTTTAATCCTTCTTTTCATTAGACGGAAACCGCTTTTATTATTATGAAATACATTTCATTTCAAATATCAACTCCATTGCGGACCATCATCAATGCTTAACTTAATGTTAGCTCTCTTTTGAGAAAACGCCACTCACATCTGCTACTCGCTTACATTTCATGAAATTCATTCAACTCTGCCTTTTTTATCAGTCACGCACAGCGTAGTGTTTGTACAATGCCGTTTCACTACCATTCGCTCACACTGCTCACTTCCAATTCAGTAAAAATATAAATACATTCCTTTTTAAACAATTTTACATAGATTTGACAAAAGAGGAAGGGGTTTCAAAACTTTTTTATATTAACTTTATTCATATCATTCATCATATTCACATTTTACGTTGAGTCATCCTCTTTTCAAAATCCACGGTAGTCACGTCAGTCAGTCGGTTTCCTTTATAGATAAAAAACTTGATCCGTGTATAGACATTTTCTTTTCCTTCTAAATAAAAACCCTGCACCTTTCGGAATGTTGCATTTTCGGCTGTCTTCTAATAAAGCAAGAAAGTACACATTGTCGGGCTAGAGATAAAGAGGTGCAGCAAAAGCAATGAAGTTGCTTCTGATGATGATGACGACGGTAGTTCATTGAGAGAAAATTTTTAAAGAGAGACCGAAACAGAATTGAATGGATAATAGGCTTCGAAATGCAAGTAGCTTTAGATAGATCCAAGTTTCGTGTCTGTGCCATTGCCACTACTTTTTTCGGCTGAATCGATGGAGTGACGGCGAAAAATAATAATAGTTCCGTAAGTACATTGATACACAAGGAACACACAGTTCATAATAGAGCAGACAATGAAAAGAATGGGAAAAGGGTGAAATGGGTGCACAGAGAGTACAAAAAGGGGTTTAAAAAGCCGTTTTATTTGTTGTTGCCCTTCGTATTGTGTGGCATTGCATGATACATAATAGAACATAATGTATCTTATTTACGAGATGAATTGAGTTGCGGCAAATCAGAAATAACAAAAATACATACTTTGGCCGTGATGGACAGCAGCCAAAAAATGAGATCCCTTTTCTCAACTCGAACCGAAAGTAAACTGCAACACTTTTAAACGAATTTATTTATTTCGGTGTGTTGTACAAAAAAAGAGGACGAAAAGACACAATTTTAGATGTAGTTGTTTTCATTGTGTTGCTTTGCGTTGGCGGCTCTTTTCTCCCCAAATTGTACCAACTAACTGATTTCCATGCCTGCCATTGACTAGGATGATCCCAATTTTCCTGATCAATACTAATACAGATCAGGAAAACTGATAATGCTTTTTGGTGCACAATGCAACGACGCACGTACGCCTGGATAAAAGAGAAAAAGCCTGATGAGCTAATGAAAGGGTTGTAATCTATGCTAGACGGCAAAATAAAAATGAAATAAAGGGGTGTAGGCACGCTGCCTTTCCCACTTTTCGGATCTCTGGTCTTCTCGGATCGTTCACTTGAGGTCACGATGTCAAACGAGGCTACAGGGATTTTGCATTTTACCAGGAAGCAATGGCATGAACTACAGTGGCGAAAGAATTTTTCAAATAACTGTTCAAATTTTCGAAAACGAGGCGTCGGAAGATTCAGTCGATTTTCAAAGTAATAATGGAGAAGCAGGCACGCAGGGATTGTTCAGTTGCGCCCGACCGACATGCTCATTTGCCGTGGGTGCAGTCAGAAGAGCGAAATGAATAGCCACAAGCCACCACCATCGAACCAAGGCGATGTAACTATCAGTCGAAACACAACAACATGCCATTTGAAACTGATATTTTTTATGAAATGGGAGCACAATTCAGGCTAATGTTTGAGGGTGTTGATGTTGGTGGGCGTAATCCTTATCCCTTTCTCTGACATCAAATTATTATTGCATTGGGTCTAAATCATTCCGATGCCACTGCCTTCTTCTCCGAGCTTCTTCATGCAGTTGGTCTTTTTTTGGTCCATTTCATTTGTAGCACCATCAACGTTTTATTGTGTTATTAATAACGTCATCATTATCATCATTAACAGAAACGTTTGAACGCTTACGTGCGCGTGTAAATGATGATAAAATAATGGGTGGAAGCCTTTTAAAAAATCTTTTATTGTTCTTGACACGCTTTACGAGCAGTGATTTTTATGGTATCGCATTCTTTTTTTATGAATTGTTACAGTTCCATGACGGGAACCCTGAGCAGTATGGGAAGCAGTTGCTTACAGCAACGAGAGGCAGCACATCCTGCAGCCAGCTATTCGTACATGTTTGGAGCGGACCCACTAGGGTCATTGGGGTCATACGGGAGTAGGGCACCGCATTGTGGTTCGGGTCAAGGGGGTGTGTCCGGTGGTGTCAATTCGCATGGCTCCTACGGAGCAAATACTCCTTCGTCACATGGAGGAGCTGCTAGCCAGTACCATGGTGAGTACCTAACAAATAATACCTAGATTAATTATTTAATTGGATTTGTTGAATTGTGTTGCAGAGCAATAACTAATTTGCATAAACTTGTTTGATTTTTGTGTGTTTAGGAGTGATATCGGCTGGAGTGTCAGTACCCGTACAGATTCCTAGCCATGGGCCAGATCTAGCGTCCAACTATTGGCCACACAGGCTACAATGACAAGCGTACCATTAAGAGAAGATCTTCAGAACTCAGCACATCTGCAAAGTGCAGCTACCAACACAAAATTTTAAATGTAACGTAAGCCACTCTGAAGAAAGCGTTTCTTTGTTTTTTACTCTACATACATTCATAAACTAACGTACTTGCAAGTACACAATGTCCGTATGCATCTCACAACTCTAACAATGCATGAGGAAACAATTTTTGGAGCAATCACTCGGTATGTAAGGGAAAATTAAACACAAATAGAGAAAAGCCATAATGAGAAAGGCAAGGAAATTGCGAAGCGTTTGTCGTCGTTCCTACTTATATAGTTTTTCCGGTTATTAATTATTAATTGAAGAATACTAATACAATATACAATCTCACATTATTATTTAGGCACATATTATTATTATGTACATTATATTTATTCTTAAATGTAGAATAGCCGAAACAGTATTGTAAAAATTGTGTGGATTGAAGTTTTTTGTTGACATACAGAGAAAGATACAGAGCACAACCTAAAGTAAAAACAAAAAATTATGACTCTATTGTCTATGATGATAGAATTAGGGATATTTCAAACATCTAAAAATCTACAGTAACAAAAAAAAATTGCCCTCTTTCTTATCTTTATAAATATTATAAATACATACGTATGAAACGAAATGTCGTCCTGTTGCTGTCATTTTTCGGCAACATAAAAAACACAAGGAAAAATATTATTTACACAATTTCAGTACATCAACCAGTGTATTCTGCTTACACAGTCTCATCAATACTTTTCATAAAATATGTACGTAATATATCAAATTCATGAGCAAATTAGAAAGATAATTTTTAGTGTGTGCACAAGCAAACCGATTTAATTAGGAATGTAGCTTTATATTTTTTAAGTTAGTCAACCAAAGGATAACCTGTCTAGAGAAGGAGATACTACTTTAAAACTTAAGAAAATGCAAATACTTAATAATATACATTTATAATTAGGCGCATACGAGTACACGGTTTAAAAAATATTAAATGCAATGTGGCTAAGAAGCTGTTACGCGAGAGTTGAGCACTGCAATACATATTATTTAATTACTCATTATTTATAATAGCAAGTTGTGTCAATTTACAATCAGATGAGGCTTGTCGATTCTTCCCTTGTGTCTTTCACGCTACAGGCACACATTTTTTTCTCCTTTCGTTAAGCATCTCCTTTCAATTGGGCTACCCATCCCTTTCTTCGTTAAGGAAAGTTTGTAGTCCGGTTCATGGGGCAATGTGAAATTTTTATTCTTGGTCAGTACATTTTACATGATCAATTATTGTGTGTCGTTTGCCACACTGTAAAAATAATCTAGGATTTTCTCGAGTTACTTTGCACAATACCAAAAATCATATATTTGTATCTGGTGTGACTCGAATGAAAGAAAAGAAAATTCTCGATACATAGTTGCAATTACAAAAGATAACTAAGTTAAATCCATAACGAGAAGGATTAGGAATACAAACAACATCGTGAAAAGGTATATTATTATTAACTATTTGTAGCCGACGAGATCAGAGGAGTTACAGGGTCACAAAAACGTATTTAAAGGCAATGTCTGACAAGCATTTTAAAAATGTACTTAAGAATATTTAGAAGAAAGAAAATATTTACTTTACTAATAGTAATAATATTTAACACTACCTACTTCTAATGGCTACTACTACTACCATATTCAACGTTTAAATAATATTAGAGGCAAGAAAGAAAATTATTCAAGTCTCGCTAAAATCCCTGCTTACCATTTACAATTTAAACTTTACCGTATGTATTTATGAATAACTTACCAAATTTCTTGTATGCATTCCTCTAATCATATTTGATATGTTGTTGGCAAGCATGAGTTATTTTATTTTCAAAGGGCATTCCATAAAAAGTATTAAAAAGTAGTTGTAAGTGATCCAATGCTCTTGTAGAATCTAAATGGCTGCAGAAAGGATGGGTCATAGTTGTTAGAGGTAGTAACTGGACAGTTTTGTTGGCAGTAAAAATGAGCAAATGGCTTCAGTTATTATTTTTATGTGTCGTTTGAGTACTCTCTGCACCGTTCCCATTTCTGTCGCATAATTTATTTTTATGAAGTAGTGTCAAATTTTATGAACTTTGCATATTAACTACTACTTAATAACTTAAACCAGAGTTTAATTTTCGCGTTTAAGTTGACACAATGGCTGTGAAAGAGTAAAAGGAATGTGAATATCCCAGAGTAATACTCGTGATTTAACTACTCATTACTATATTATTGTTACTATGTTATCATTGTTAATTGCCGTGGTCATTAAGTAATTGGAAAGAGCATTGGAAGTCTCTTGAGAATGTGACAAGGTTAATTATAAGTTACAAATATTGCATAGATAGTTATTTATTCAGAGGCGTTTTTACAAATTTGATGGAGCATTGGTTATTTTTACGTGATGAATTTAGTGTATGAGTAAGAAGTTAACTGTAATTACTAATGCATTCGTGTGGATTGTGTACAGTAAGTAAAATATATTAGAATATTGATGTCCTTAGTGAAATGCGTAAAAATCTAGTTTATAATGTACACAAAGCAAGAAAAAGAGAGAATATTGGACCTGCATCATCCTCATCACCGCCCGACGATATAAAATGGCAAGTGTACATTTCATCATTCTAGTAGAACTCTTTGTGTGCATCATTATAAATGTATGTATTATTATTAAATAATTATTGTTACACTTATTAAAATACCTTAATCTACTTCCAGTTTTAGGATTAATGAAATCATCAATGCATTTTTTCGTAATAAAAGTTGTGTAAAGTAAACGTCCTACGTCTTTAAAGAATCAAATCATTTTCCTAATTAATTGCAACGTATACAGAAGAAACTACCAGGAGAGGATAAATTAATTAATTAATTAACTGCACAAGTATGTATGTATTATCCAAGTACGTGGTCAGCATCGGGTATTGGTGGACAAAAATACAAAGAGTGTCTTTGGTAGTGTCCACCGATACACGAACCGCACCCAAGTACGTTACGTATTATTACATTAGCCATTTAGTGTAATAATGATTTAATTGTACCAACCTACCTTACCATTTTTGGATTAAGAATGACTAATTACCTAATTATGATAATGATTACAATAAAGATCAATTGTAGTGAATCAATCAAAAGAGAAGACGGCAGTTGTACAAAGCATCTTTATTTCAGCTTTAAAACTCTCGGAATCCATTATTCATTAATATTCATCTCATCACCCAGTCATTACATCCGTTCACCTAATAAATAAATTACGCATAAAGCTTTCCATGTATTTTTTGATTCACTTCGTGCATGCTCAACGAAACAAAATTCATCTGACCATGAGACCAATTACAGCCACTTTTTTTCTCGTCTACTTTACTTTTTTATTAGTCGGCAAAGAAGCCCCAGAGTAATTTTCGTCTCTCTCCTGACTGCACACAGCCGAAAGAAATAAAGTAAATGAAATGTCATTTTAAGAATAGATTCGCCCCGTTTTTCTTCTCCCGACAATCATCGGTTTGGAACAAGCTGGTTGCTTTGACAGTAGTTATAGTATGAAATATTTAAAAAGAACAACGTATCAACCGACATAAGGTAGTATACTCTGTAGATGCATTTTGCAGTGGTGGTTGTTCGGTTGGTTGTTCACTTGAGTTGAGTTAATTCATGTTGCTGCAGTGAATATTGAAGACTGACAACGCTTCGTCATACAAGGCAACGCACCACTTTGCCACGACGACTGCTTACCTTTGTGCTATCAAAACCGTTATGGGTTTGGATGAAGAGAGAGGCAGAAAGGAGACATAAACAGAAAAAGAGAAGTGATGTGATCCGAAAAACCAAAGCCCTGGAGTTATCTTCATCATCACATTATCGTCGTCATCATCATCATCATCGTCGCGATGATCATCTTGAACAAGATGAAGCTGCTCATTCAGTCAGTACTCAACTGAGTGAGTGAGTCAGTCTGTGAGTCCTCACTCAATTGACCAAATTTCAATCATGTTCCCCATTCCATTTCACTGCTCTTCACTTTGATCTTCTTCAACCAGAATAGTTTCGTTTCTCTTGTATCTGCAACCCAAAAGCCGAGTGAGAGGAAACACTGCCACCGTCAGCTATGCACTCACTCATTCCAACAAAGCATCGTGTCTAAAAAGAAGTGTGTGGGCATGCATTCAACTGACACGGCATAAAAGATGTGGAATAAAGTGAAGCCAGAAACTTTCCTTCTGCTATACACCCTGACATCACATTGCTCGCACAATCATTATGGACTCCTTTTTCTCAAATCTTGTCACAATAAGTAATCTCATCCCAAGAAATCTGTGTTTTCACTACAGCCATTTTATTTCATTTGAAAGACAACAAAAACAAAAAACTGCATCACAATTCAAAAAAATGACAATGTTAGAAAAAAATTGGCACACAACTAAATTAATAACGACCGCATGGGTATTTTGTATAAAAAACGAAAAGGCGCTATATAATATAAATGAATATTTTAGTATTATATTCTGCATTACTATTAATAAGCACACAATAATAATGTAATTATAAATGTATCAGTATTCTTTGCTACGACTTTGTCAATAATGGTGTGGTTTCAGTAGCTTCGCCGACAATCACGGATCCACTGCTCATTTTCTTCTGACTATCTTCAGAGTGCCGACTGCGTGGCTCATCCTGCCTATCTCGTTCCATCTGAGGGCAGTAGAAGGGAGCCGAGGCCGTGGTGGAAGAATAAGACGGTGGTGCAGTCACAGCCTCGTAGCGCAATGATGATAGTGAGGGAGCAGAAGGCGGAGGCGGTGGGAAAGGAGCCCTACCCCTTTCTCGCCACCACTGAATTACGATCCCGACAACTGCCAAAGCGGCCCAGACAATGACCAGTACCAAATCTGAAAGAAAAGAAAAGGGATCATCCTCACAATGGCGAATCATCTTCATTGAAAATTGTACATGAAAGAAATATGGTGATAATAATCTATCTGTCATCAATACCCGAAAAATTTTCCAAGACAATAGTTAAGCTGTATATATCATAGCCTCATTATTGCCATATTATATTTTTCACTTTACCGGCAAAATAAACCGTCCACAATGAAACGGCGAGTGAGTGAAGGCAAAAGACAAAAATGGGCATGATACCTAAATTCATTCCTAATTCTCTTCTCCGAAGGTAAGAAAATCATAATGCTCCTCTCATCTCGCTTGTCTTCTGCCTTCCTTCTTCCCTGAACAATGTTATTAATGATAATAAATATGGTCACAAACAAAACACCCTTTTTTCACTGCATAAAAGCAAGCCACTTGAGAAGAAAGTAGCGATGTTCGCCATGATGGCGATAACAATAAATCAGACACTCGTTTACCTGTTGACGGCTCCTCTCGTCAAACCTACCACAAAAGAGATTTGAAGGCTTGGGCCTGGGACATAGTTAAAGAGAAAAGGAGAGAACTCAATAATTCTTTGGATGATACTCCTGAAATCAGAGAGACGAACAGATACAAGCTCATCCATATAATTATCATTTGCACTCCGCATTGTCATCCAAACTTTTAATCTTTTCCCTCTGACAATGAGAAGAATGGAGCAGAGGGAATGCCCTGCTACGGAGAGTGAGTGATTCGCCAAAGGTGGCAAGTAACAAGCAAAGGACAAAAAGGAAACAATGAGCAAGGAATGGTAGAACATGCACTCACTCACTTCACTAACAACGAAATGATCCATGACCCAAAGTCAGTCATGCGTTCAAACACCCATAATAATAATAATGATCATCTTCATAAATAACATGAAACAAGAAAAAAACTCTACAGCAAGCATTTTTTGTCGTATGAAAAAGCAAAGACAAGGATACAATATTGTGGAAGTAATACCGACCTACTCGAAATGTACAAATGGGAAAAAGGAATATTTAAGTAAATACGGATCAATATTTTCTTCTTGTTTTCATCACCTTCCGACTATCCCAAAGCAGGATTCATCTTTTGATTAGATCTCTCCGTAAGTGAAATTGTTACGGGTAAACCTTGAGGAGATTTTCAAAGATTTTGCAGCACTGAAAGACCGAAATGGAAAATGGAAAAAAGAGTCGTAGATGGTATCAATATCAATCTCTTAGAAGGGTACCGCGCGTCACTGAAACTTCTACCACCTACATAGATATTTATTACTTACAAGTAACCTTTACGGACAGTCTCGCTCGGATTTTCATGAAACTTTGCACACTGGTTTGTTTTAGCGTAGAATAGACCGTAGTAATCGTCTCCCGTCTGAATAGGCAGTTTTAGATTAG
>VYYJ01000462.1:0-58923 GCA_021029165.1 Cyphoderus albinus
TAATGTGAGTGGGTTCAGCTTTCACTCATCAATGTAACGATTCCGTTAGTTAAAGTTTAACCAAGTTAAATTAAGTTAAATAATATTATACTAATACATACTGCTTTTACTCCAACAGTAAGCATGTACTTAATATTATTTCTACATCTCAAGTGATTGAAATGTCCTTGGAAAAATTATGTTCTGTGTGTGACCGTGACCAGAATAGTTGTTACATATGTAGTTACACCCTAGTGCCCCTACAACACGCAACTGACGCAACGTCTTTATCATGCTTGAAATGACTACCATTGACAGTTGGTTTTGATATAGCGGGTGTATATTAAATACTGTACTACTACATTTCGAAACTCAAGCACACAATTTTATCCGAATTCATATTCATTAGCAGAATGTCTGAATTTTGTTACTTTGTTCTCGTTGTGTTTTTCCTGCTTGCAGGGACATTGCCAAGCTTTTCTATGAGAAATGCGACCATCATAGAAACAAAAAATGTGCCACTGTTTTACCAAAAACAAAATATCAAATTTCAGAATCTCGGCAGTTATAATTCTCGACGGAGAATGCCAACGGTTAAAGACATTTCAAAAATTCTTAACATCTTCAATAACAACTTTCAGAATTGCCTCGTACTTGTGGATAGTTACTATACCTTAGATTTAGAACTGAATTCTAGAGAATTTCCAGTCTTACTAAGGACGCCAGAACTCGCGGTTTTAAAAAAGGTTCACTTCATGAAATTGTACGAATTTGTATGGATTCCAAAGCATTTCCAATTTCCTTCTCAACAATTGCTTATTCACGATAACGCCAATAAAAATCGACGCTTTTGCAATAAATCAACATTAATCTCCGCCTACTACAAAGATACAAATAACCCAACCAACTTTTGCCTCGAAATCGATTTCTTCCGGTTTGTTAACAGAGCGAAGCCCTGGAACTGTCAGGTGCAGTTCATCCTCTTCCCACCATTTAATTCTACCCGAATAAGGCTTACCGGATATCCGCCAATTTTCTATTTCTCTCAAACTCCTGAATTGCTTGCTCATCAACCTCCCTCAAATTTAATTCCAATCTTTAACATTTTAATCTCTAACCATACCGAAATCGAGCGTTTAGAAATCTTCAGGTCTACCACTCCATCCGGGCATACGACCACCGTTTCCCGAAGAAATGTCCAACATTGGGTAAAGTTTCCTTTGAGTTTAATGGATGAGCATCTGAGTATTTCCAGGCACGTTTTCCTCCTAGTTCAGCTGAATTTGTCGCAGACAGAGAAACAGTTTCAAGTTTCCAAAATTTGGCTTCTGCGTCTTTGTACCAACTCGAAGTCTACATCTGCCAAAAAAAGGAATAGCTGTAACTACGGCACGCTTTATAAAAGCATCCTTTTATTTTCAGAAATCTCTAACGAATTTCAAACTTTTTCCTTTAAAGAAATTATTCAATTATCGTTTGCCCAACCCTCCGAAAAAACAATTTGGAGTGTTCGCGTTGAGCACTTGGACACGTTATTTGAGAAAGTTTGGAAGAACTGCGAGGTTCTACCACCATCGTTCAAAGTGAATTCAAAGGGCAATTTAAATTTCAATGAAATTTATGAACACAACCAGCAACGGGTAGCGGAAATGTACGTTTTTGTTTGGATCCACATAATGGGCAACCATTCTTTGATCAACGCGATGTGCAACATTGGTCAGAAAACCAACGACGTTTTGCATCATGCGTATCACATCGATACTACAATTAATCTGTGTATTGCATCTCTGCCGAATTTGCAATTTTTCCCACCTGTTCATCCAGTGACGCTGCTGGACAATTTCGAATCAGTCCGGTTTGTTGCCTGTGGCCAGCGTGGAACAGCGGCTGGATTGAAATTCAACGAATTGGTGAATGTCTTCGACCCGAAAATCTGGATAACCCTGGTTGTATCCATTATCTGCTGCTCGGCGTGTTTGAAGTATGTTTCATTTAGTAAAAGCAAATTTTACTCGACCAACTACATTTTATGCACAGTTAAAACTCTCCTTGAGCAAGGTGACCCATTTCCCAGTAAAATCCTGGATAACAGTATTAAACTGAAAGTTGCACTCACGCCATTTCTTCTAATGGCCATCGTAATAAGCAATGCCTACAAGAACACAAATGTCTTCAATATGATTTCTCCCAGAGCTCGGATTCCAGTGGAATATTTTAAGGACTTAATAACAGAAAACTTCACGGTCATTACTAAAACGGAGAGTGTTTTCATTATAATTGTTGACTTTGCGAATCAAGATTGGCTGGACGGTGTTTTGAAGACAATGACCACAGAGCCCCATTTGATATCAATTGCTGGGACTAGAAGGGTAAACTCGAGTGTTAAGTCGGTTGTGTTAACCCTTATTGAAAATGCAGGCGTGGGCGAACTTTCGGGGCATGGATATCTCTCTGGTTCAGAAACTACAATAATGAACGGTAATTTAGAAATGTTGGGGCAAATTAGGAATCGTTCAAGCCTACATGAATTTGCCCAGCCTATGTTTGTGAATTTGATGCACAAAGCGGTTTTGTTTTCACCGAATAAATCGGCGCAATTCACACAGTACCTGAAGACCCTTCATAATGAATACTGGAATGAAGAGGATTTCCAGATTTATCAATTCATGAGAAAATGTGAGAAATCTGCAGTTTTCATGCCAGGTTCTCTTTCGTATCTCTTGGCAAAGAATTTGACGGCTTCTGGGTTTCAGCATGTCTACGTGGGAAAAGAAGTCTATAATAATTTAACAGTTACTTTCACTCTGTCGGGAAAAGTTCCACCTTATGTAATCAAAAGAATTGGGGGAATTGCTGAAGCCGGAATTTGGGAATGGTGGAGGGGTTTTATAGATGGAGGAATAGACGCTTTACAAAACTTTAAAAAGCAAAAGCAACTACAAAAACCGTCCATGAGTGGGAATATCCAAATAATTTTCTTACTTTGGATTTTTGGCGTTGGCATCGTGGGAATGAGTTTACTAATTGTAGAAAATGTAAACTACTTCGTCAAGAAATATTTGAAATATCTTTCGGTGCGGTGAACATTTATATGCATCTCTAAATTCTTTTCCAAAGCTCTATACTAACTACTAAAATCTAAAAATCCAGTCTGTGCTTTTGTTTGCAAAAGAATAAAATAGAGACCGGTTAACTGTTTGTCACTGCGACCTCATTTGTATGTAAATGAGCTACATGCTTAAAAAAGCTCTACATTACGAAGAATGAATCGTTGTTCACTCCAAAATCAATTTCCAGGAGGGGACTTTTTTAAAGTTGTATAACTGCACGTTATTTTCTCTCATTTATCGTCGTATGCTTTTAATTTCGCCATTATGCTTTTTACTTATGCGCTTAAAAAGTTGTAAAAATTACATTTAAAAAAATCGGCAGAATGATGGTTAATATGAATCTACAACCCTAATATTATGCTTTTGTGCTGCACTGCGAATAACTACAGTTCGAGTTGGGCGATATTAAAACCATTACGGTCACTCGACATTTCTTACCTTAGCTCCGATTTGGTTACCGCATTGGCCAGCTTGAATGTGAACGATTTCACGAATAATGATGAGTAATGTTTTAATGTAAATCTGGTTCAAAATTACCTGATTATTTTTAAATTCCAATTTACGAACAAAAATAATAAAAATAGCGAATTGTGGTCAGACTCATATTTTTAAAATGAAGCAGGTTGGCCTAATAAAACTTAAATATTTTCAACTTTAAATTTTCTTACAAAAAGCATTCGCGCATATTGTACGTATAGCTTTGATGTTTGAGCTGGCTCAACTTCCAGCCTGGAACAAATATTTTCTTTTTTTCTTTGCTTGACAAGAGCCCGACTGGGAAATCATCGAATTTGGTTGGGGGTTACGTGAAACCATAGCGGATTTTTAAATTGACCTGCTTTCACCAATCATATCTTCACATCAATCACATCCACATGCACATTTACAATCCATAATCCGTTAGTCATGTTCATAGTTGTGACTTGTGAAGTTGAACTGAACGTGCGTGTTTGTGTTTACTTAATCGATAATCGAAAGTAACTAATTGAAACTTTCGAATCAATTGAGGAAGTTCTCGAATAAAAAATTGCAAAAAAAAACTAGGCTAAGCTAGGACTAGGAGTGTCCACTAGTTAATTGTAAACTGTCTCACTGTCTGTTCTGTAGCGATAAAGGTGTAATTCTGCGTTTATTTTCTCAAAATGAAGTTTTACGTATTTAAAGACGAGGAACTAAAGCTGGAGGTTACAGACCCCAAAATCTTCAATGACGCCTATGGAGTGAAACGCGGGACGGACTTCAGTGTTTACCAGATGGAAACAACTGTGTCCAGTTTCCAACCGTCTGACAATCGTGACGATCCAGAACAGAAGCAGTTCTGTGAAGATCTTATGAAGAACCTTCGTCAACTGGTGAAATCTGCTGATGTTACGAACGATGATGATAACGGTGCCGGCGGAAGCGCTAAGAAACCCCGTATTGAGAGGTATTTACGTAAATAATTCATGTCAAACTTACTGACTGTTGATTAAGATTTTACCATTCATTTTCCAGACTTTGGTATTTGGCGTTATATAAGTCTCACCTGTCTTAACCTTTGGTTGTAATATGCAATGTAATGCAATTCTCAATTTTTAGAAACCCCACTTTGAAGATTTATATGGCCGTGGCGAACAATCGGAAAAAGGTTTTTAATAAGGATAATTACAACAAGAAGACAATAACTGTTATTGACGGAGAATTTATAACAGCATTGCATCAAATGTGCCGCTCACTTCCTAAAGCGGATGTTAGTGTGAAACTGACTCTTCTCATCGATCTCCCTCCCGATCCTAATTGTCAGCGAAGCAACTTTTCGGTGATAACTTATGGTACGGTTTAATAACATGTCATACGATATTAAATTATGTAGCGTTTCAATAATGTGAAATGAATAATCGTGTAAGTGCTCTAATTTTGATTTTGTATTTTGATTTTTGCCAGAAATGCGTATTTATGATAAAACTGACGATTATGCTGAATACTGTGACTCTGATTTCGACATGCCTGATGCAGTGAGAAATCCATTAATTAATTCCAAAGATGGCAAGAAATTGAACAAAATTGGTGGCAAATTCACCATCGAAATTAGCCTTCACAACTTTGAAGAGAGCCTCGTGTCACTAAAGACACTGAATCAAACAATTTTAAACGAAACTGATTCAGCCGACGTGGTTATTTGCACTGGCGACGGTAAAGAGATTCCGTGCCACCGAAATTTTCTGACTGGTAGGTTGGGTGCATTATTCAAACAGTTAATTTTAACTTGATTTTATTATTATGCAAAATGTTTGTCGTTGTAAAAATAATTGCTAGACTTATTATATGTAAATTAATCCAGTTAGCAGTGTCGTTCTGAAGGCCATGCTGCGAAGTAGCTTCCAGGAAACTTCCGCAAAGATAGAAATGCTTGATATGACAGAGGGAGGTGTGAGGGCGTTTTTGGCCTTTCTTTACAATCGGGACTTGGCGCCGGCGAAGGAAACAAGTGCAATCGCTTGGGAACTGTTGAACGCAGGCGAAAAGTATAAAGTGATTCCATTAAGAACCTCGGTGGAGAAAATTTTATTGGAAATTGATGATGATGCATGGTGGACAGTTGAGTCTGCCCTACAAATTTTCACCTTCATGATCAAAATAGATTCTGACCTGAAGGAAGATGTGAAGCAAAAGATTATTAAAGTTATGAAACGGTTGGTTTCGTTTAGTCTACTAATGGCGCTTTTAAAACAATTTAAGAATTCTTTCATTTCTTCGTTATCGAACAATTAATCAGAGCAAAAAATGCTGATCTTTGAACTTTGCTTATTTGCAGAAACTATGTCGAATGGATGTCCTCTGAGGTTTACCAGAAAATGGTGAAAGAGAATCCAGTCCTAGTTCTTCAGTCCGAGTTATTGAAGAGTTCATTTTCCGTATGTTCCTGTGAACTGCCAAGTGACTCTGACTCTGAAACGACAAAATCCTAAGAAGGAAAAGCCACACGAAATTTGCGGAAATCAATTCAGCAATAAATAAGCGGTTCAGCCATTCTGATTCATTGTGTTCGATAAAGAATTAGCATAAAATGTTCTGTTCAATTAATCAACGGAATCAACTAAGGGACATTTAATGTAAATTTAGCCAGTGGTGTTTAAAATGTAAAATGTAGAACTAGAAAATAATAATCTTTTATCACTGATGAATTTAATTATGGTTAAAATACATACTACGATTGTTTGTAAGGTAGTTATTATTGTTGCTATTTGTTACTCAATATTCGTTAAATACATACTAAAAATTGAGCGTCGCTTGCAAAAACCCTCACAGATGCGCCAATGACTGTAATGTTTTAATTTTATTTAAACCAGGATTAATACTTAATACGGTGTAAGTGTAAATACACGCTGTAGGCACCGGTTCAAAAAGTGAATTGATCGGGAGTTGAAAGAGCGAGTCGCTTGATAACCTCTCTTGTGACTGGTCCATCTATGTATACATGTTTTATGAAATGAAACAATTTGCAATTTTCTGTTAAATGTCTAAGTTAAAGATAATTAACCCCATTCATTTAAATTATATGCTATTTGATTTAACTAACCCATCTGATACCATTCGTAATTTCCGGCATCTCTCCGAGAAGAGTCAATTGCATTCCGTAGGGCAAATACCACGCTACAGCTCATGAGAAAAGGTGGCTCACCAGTAGCTTATCATTACACACACAAAAAGAGAAATTCGTTTAAAAATTAATAGCCGATTTAAACGATTCTCATCTAAATTGAAGTGACAATAATATGTAATGTACCTTTTGAGCTTAAAACACCAAAAGGATTTGGTGCATTTCTAAGTAGTGTGACGCGGAAATCTCCAGGAATGTCCGCTGGCATCATTGGCTTGTAAGTCTAAAATAAATCCAATAAAGGTAAAAACTTGACATCAGGATTTATACACTATTTTAATCTGAAAAATCTTCAATTACCCAAGTATTATCAGTAAGAAGCTCCGCAGTGTCCTGGTCATAGAGGAGCTCTTCTGTGAGCCACCATCCCAGTCCCATCACAAAGGCACCCTCAACTTGCCCAATGTCCACCAGTGGACTCAAGCTGTCCCCAGCGTCTTCCAAGACATCACACCGGACAATTCTATAGTCGCCCGTGAGAATATCTACCTCCACCTCCGTTGAGGTGATTCCCCAAATATCGTACGATTCCAGTTCACCTTCTTTTCCCCTGTCAAGTAAATTTCAATTTTCGTGTATTCGCTTCAGTAAATTAATCCATATTTTAAAAACTCACTGAAACTGGGAAGTCAAGAGAATTTCTCTGCCATGTGCCGCCGCCACGATTTCCTCCCATGTGGCATTCTTCATTTCCGGCAATTCCCTAATCGGCCTCAACTTTTCGAGAAGCTGAAGGCTCGCTTGTCTCGAGCAATACGATATTAAGTCGCTTGTCATTGAAGCCGCGGAAATTGCCGCGTTGGGTGATGTGACCGTGTTACTCGGCTGCACTTTTATTTTATCCAGGGAAATTCCAAGGGTACTGGCCACAACCTGTGCCGCCTTCGTGTTCACACCCTGACCCAGTTCAATACCTCCATGGCAAATGTTCACACTTCCGTCCACGTGATAAACACTGAGCATCACTGGGTAATTGTATAAAGCATAGTAATGACTGTATCTCATTGGCACCAACGAGATACCTCGTTTTCTCCATCTGTTCCTGGAATTGAACTGCTCCACAAGATTTTTACGTTTCTCATACTCTGCAGTTTTCAGAATCTCCTCCATCATTTTCAGAATGAGATTATCCGTTTTTAGCCTGGCGCCAGGCACTGACACGAAGGGATCACCCTGATGGATAAAGTTGACCTTCCTGACCTCCATCGGATGCTTCTTAACTGTATGAGCTATGTGCTCCATGATTGTCTCTATCACCGCGACGCCTTGTGAAGATCCTGGAGCCCTGCAGTAAGTATTTGGAGCAGTGTTTGTCTCAGCATGCCCCGGGTTCAGGGTCCAATCATCAGCCCTGTAACAGCTTTGCGAGCTGATAGCTGCAAACAGAGACGTGGTCTCGTTTCCAAATGCCCCAGAGTCGCAAGTGAAGTCGATTTCCATTTGATGAATCTTCCCAGAGTCTGAAACTTCAGCGTCATACTTTATTAAATATGGAAGTCGCTTTCCAAGCATTTGCATATTCGTTGGGAGGTCCAACACAACTCGAACTGGTTGATTGGTCACATGTGAGGCGACAGCTGCAGCACATGCGACTAAATTCGCTTTGGTCGATTTTGCGCCAAAGCCGCCCCCCAAACGGCGGATTTCAAGGTTCACTGTGTTCATTGGAACATTTAACGCTTTCGCAATTGCAGTCTGGGTCAGGTCCATAAATTGTGTGGAGGAGTAAACGGTCATTCCGTTTTCCTTTGGAATGCAGATGCACATTTGAGTCTCCATATGAAAATGGTATTGACCTTGCGTGTATAGCTCGCCCTTCACTTGGATAAGGTCTCGATCCTTCGATTTTGCGTTTGTTTCTAGTTTCGGTTTTGAAGTCATTGCCTTCAAAACTTCTTTAGCAGTTTTGGCGTCAAGTCCACGACAGGGCATAGTTAAGGTCGCACTACTTTCTAGATTTCCACATTTTTCCCGGTTGACATCTTTCGGAAGATGTCGGATGTCGACCACAGGCTTTTGAATGTCTTCATATGTAACCTTTACAAGAGACCTGGCACCAAATGCGGCGTACTTGTTTTTCGCAACTAAGAGACCCACGGGTTGACCTGCGTAGCTGACCTTTGATGACACAAAGATTTCCTCAGTACCGGTAACAAATAATGCGTAATTGTTGGCGCCCGGGATATCCTTGGCAGTGATGAAAGCCACAACGTCTGGCATCAACTTAAGAATCAAGTCAAAATTCATCTCTTGCAAAGAAAAATCAAAATAAAATCATTTGAAGTTAATAATGTCAACTTACCAGAGCTTCGGATGCATCAATGCTTTTAATTTTAGCGTTCCCCACAGTGGTCACCACAAAGACGCCAAAAAGTTCGTTGAGCTCGGCCCTCGTATCATTGATGTACTTTGCCTCGCCAGACACCTGCGGAAATGACTCCAGCTTCGGAATGGGTTGGTACAATGGCCACTTTGACTTATCACTGTCGAAAGTCTGCGTTCCAGAGTGCAACGGGATTTCAATGTCGTCTGCGCCGGATTTCAGTTTGGGATCCATCACCAAATTACCCTTGATCTGCAGCATGAACTTGTATAAGAATGCCTGAGCCAGTGACTGGCGATATTCTTTGGTGCCATCCTGCGGAGAAAAGTTTGGAACCACTTCACTTTTCAGGATTTTCATGGCCGATTGTAATGTTGCAACAGTTAGGGATTTTCCCGTTAGAAAATCCTCCGTTGCGGAAGCATGTACAAACTGTGGATTGATGCCTCCAAAGACTATAGACGGCTTTTCTAGGATTTCCAGGTTTTTCAAACGGTCAACTTTGAAAAGCATTCCAGAATTTACATACGCCTTGGAATGTTGATGTCGCTTGCCAATTTTGAAGGACCGATAAAAGTACATTCCGCTGGAATAAGCTGGCAGGTGAATGGACAGAATCACTTTGCCCCTGATGTCCAATTTCAAAAATTGAGGCAGGGTGTATTGCTTTGAGAGTGTGGGTGAACTTGCAAATTTTAAGGTGGCGCCAACACTCTCGAAAAGGGTAAAGACATCGGAGACAAACTCGGGGTGGTCATGTTTCAGCATCAAGTTGCCACCCAAAGTTCCCCTCTAAACAATAAAATAATTGCAATAGAAATATGTAACTAGGTTCCATTATGAATAATTTTAGTTGAATTAATTGACGCACGTTTCGAACTGCTAAGCAAGCGACTTTTTTGAAATGCCTGCTAAATCCTTTAGCCCAGACATAATTTCCGGTTCCAGCCACTGAGGTGAATTCATCCAAGGCATCAGTGAGCGTGACGCCCCCTCCAAGAATCATTTGGTTTTCTTTGTTATCTTTCGGGTTGGAAATAAAATGGAGTTCGGGAATGTCATTGATATCTATGAAGCAATCGTAAGGACCATCCTGTGGATAGACACCGGTTCCAGTGTTTCCGGCTACAAGTCTGTACCTCAGTGAAGAACCTCCCTCCTGGAGAATTTGGAAAAGATTCGGAAGGGTGGTCACTTTGAACCACTCAGGTCCAACGTGAAGACCACGGAGGTGTAGGTTTCTGGGAGTGCGGATTATTTCAAAGGAGGATGCTTTCGAGCTTTCCAAAGGACATTTGGGAATGTCTTCGATATCAGGAGAGAGTGACTTAAAGGCTTCAATAATTGGCCGGTATCCAGTGCATCTGCAGATATTGCTATCCATGGAGTTTTCAACGTCGCTTCTGGAGAATCTGGGATTGTTTTCGGTAACGCTGTACATGTTCATGACGAAACCCGGTGTGCAGAATCCGCATTGTGTGCCGCCCATTTCAACGAGCCTTTCTTGAATGTGGTGATAGCCCACTTTGGCGTTGCCGAGTTTCTCAATTGTGGAGATGTCAAAACCGTCACAAGCGAACAAAGGGAGTAAGCAGGAGTTCGCTGAACGAGTCACAGGCCGACCCGTGGCCGGATGGCTGGAGCGAATTGTGACCATGCAGGCGCCACAGCCTCCCTCTCGGCACATGTATTTTGTGCCAGTGAGACCCGCCTTGTCTCGCAAGTAATCAACAAGGAGATAATTGGCATTGATTTCTCGGTCGGAACCATTTGTTCTGACTGGCATGATCAGAAAAATGAAACACTTAAATATAAATATTCAGTAAAAAATAAAAGATTGTTACATTGTACTTGAAAATGCTGACGGAAAGTCTGCGAAATCTAGTACTTTAAAATAAAAGTTCTTATTCCTAATTGCCAAAAAATGACTACATTAAAAAATAATCAAATTAGGGGTATTGTGAGACTAACCTTGGTGTTCCTTCCCGTTGACAAAGAATGTAACATCCTGTCTGAAGTCATCAGATTTACTAAAATGGATTTTAATCAGCAAACTGATTATTTTGAATGCCACTGTAATGTAATGTATTTAATTGATAGTTTAGTTACCTGAGTTGGACCAGACTTTGTTCTGCTCCCATATTTAGGTAAGAAATTACAATTTCTAAACGACATTAATTATTAATTGTAAATACATAATGTAACTGTAGGATAAACTAAATACGAGATGCTCATAGTGCCGCTTCAGTTGCACGAATAGCAGGTTTCATTAATTCAGACTGACCAAATACCCAACGATCAAGTTATCGTGATGCAAGTGATGCAACACAAATAATTTTGTATTATATTAGAATGGAGAATGGAGAGAGACTCCCTGACGTGATTATTCTTGCTAATAAATAATATCAAATCAAATGCAATGCTGAATGAATTAATAATTATAATAAACTCATTGGCAGAATTTAAAGCATTACACATTAATTGACATTTACTAAAGACAGATTTTGTTTGGCTACACATAGAGTAAATTGGCTTCAAGCCTTTCAAAAACTAGTAGATTTTTTACGATTAAAACTCGATAATTTTTTTCCAATCTATTTATTTTACTTACGTAATAAAGGTACTGAGATCAAACCTACCACGTTCATTTAACTTTAACTGAAGCAGAAAGTAAATTTATTATAAAATAATAAACACATGTTACTCGCAATATCTTTAGGTAAAGTAATGAAATGTTGTAGTTCTGGCAAAACAATAATTGTAAAAGCTCAGGTAAAACAACACTGATTAGATTTATAAAAAACAATAGTGCAGAATTTATTTGTATTTAATAACACGTCTAGGTTTTTATTTTATTACTCAAAGCATGAACAATTACACTAGTATTTTGTTGATCGGTACAATTTAGTCTTAAGTTTTAGACAAGTAAAAACAAATGTATATACTTTTGTAAGTCTAATAGAACTGAATGTCATTATGTGTTAGAATAGAGCTGAGTAAATCACTACCGACTAACACTAAAGCACCGTGATTGGTGATTGGTTAAATGATTTAAACAAAAATTGCTACTACAATAACTTTACACTTGTAAGATTGAATTTTATAGCATTTTTTGGAAGTTACTTTTGTTAGTACTTGCTTTTGTGTTTGAATTAAAATGTAAAATGCTCTGGGGATGTAAGCGATAATCGGCGGATAACCTCTCGTGTCACTGGCCCGTCTAAATATTTCAACATCAAAAATGGCTATTTTTGTAATTAAGATGAAATTAGTAGAATTTTAAATCATGCAATAACACTTACCCATTTGATACCAATCATAGTTACCAGCGTCTCTCCTTGCCGAATCGATTGCATTCCTCAGCGCGAATATCACACTGCAACTCATGTTAAACGGTGGTTCTCCAGTGGCTACAGAAAAAATTAGATTAACTGAATATGACTCTGAGATAATTATAATACTGAGTTATGTAAAGTGCTTTTTACCTTTTGACGACAACACTCCATAAGGATTTGGGGCATTCTGAAGCAATGCCACTCGAAAATCACCGGGGATATCTTGAGGCATCATTATCTTGTAAGTCTGCACATTACATTAGTTACATAATAATAAATTAAATAGTTAACTATTCAGTCATACTAAAATTATGTTTAAAATTACCCATGTGTTGTCAGTGAGCAGTGCTCCACTATCTCTATCATAAACCAATTCTTCTGTGAGCCACCATCCCAGCCCCATCACAAAGGCACCCTCAACCTGCCCAATGTCCACCAACGGACTCAAGCTCCGCCCAGCGTCTTCAAGGATGTCCGCTCTAACTATTCTGTAATCGCCCGTTAAAACGTCCACCTCCACTTCGATAATGGTCACGATCCAAATATCGTATGAGACCAGGTCACCTTGCTGACCTCTGACATGAAAATAAAAATAAGTTCAGCAAATCAAACGAATTAGATTTAAATAAAAGCTTTACCATAAATCACAATTATCTAATTACTGGAACTGTGACGTTAACAAAATTTCTCTCGCATGCGCCGCCGCAATTAACTGCTGCCACGTGGCGTCCTTCGCCATCTGCTCTCTAACCGGTTGCAACTTCTCCAAAAGCTGTAGGCACGCCTGCCTCGCACTGAAGCAGGTCAACTCCGACCCCACTGACCCGGCCGTGACCCCGGTATTTGGGGATGTCACGGTATTATTCGGCTGAACTCTCACCATATCCAAAGATAATCCCAAGGTGCTGGCCACTACCTGTGCCACCTTTGTGTTCAATCCCTGACCCATCTCAATACCACCATGACTCACATTCACAGTTCCGTCCACATGGTACACACTGATCATACAGGGAAATAGTAGATCATGGTAATGCGAAGGAAACCTTTGTGGCACCATCGAAATGCCCCTCTTTTTGAATCTGTTCCTTTTATTGAACTCTTGAACGAAACTTTTCCTTACATTAAAGTCCGACGTCTCCACAATTTCCTTCATTAACTTTGGAATAAAATTTTCTGTGGGGAGCTTCGCTCCCGGAACGCCAATCAGGGGATCCCCTTTCTGAATAAAGTTGACCTTCCTGACCTCGACCGGATCCTTATTTAGAGTGTGGGCAATGTGCTCCATGACTGTTTCGATCGATGCCACACCCTGGGAACTCCCTGGACCTCTACAGTACGTATTTGGAGCTGTGTTGGTTTCAACAGCGCCCGGTCTCAGATTCCAGTCTTCAGCCCGATAACAATTCTGAGCGCAGATCATTCCGTATAAAGAAGTTGGCTCATTATTGAAGGCGCCTCCATCGCACACGATGTCGCCGTCCAGAGAATGAATTTTTCCTGTGGCGGGGTCAACCTCCACTTCGTAGGTAAATCTGTAGGGAAGCCTTTTTCCAATCATTTGCATATTTGTGGAAAAATCTAGAGCAACTCTGATTGGTTGGCCTGTGACATGTGCGGCGACAGCAGCGGCGCAGGCTATTAAACCAGACTTAGAGATTTTCCCGCCGAAACCACCGCCCAACCGCCGAACTTGTACGTTGACAGAGTTAACCGGCATAGCTAGGGCGCTTGCAACGGCTGCTTGGGTCAGGTCCATGTATTGTGTGGCGGAGTAAACTGTCATTCCATTTTCCTTTGGAACACAGATGCAGATTTGAGTCTCCATGTGGAAATGGTATTGACCCTTTATGTTGAATTCACCTTTGACCTTGATAAGTTCCTTATTGTCACTTTTCATTCTACCCTTTTCTTTTGCCTTGACCTCCAGAGCTTCCACAACCTTTTTCGCTGTTTTGTGGTCAAGACCTCTGCAAGGCATTGCTAGGTCAGTCTCAGTTCCACTCATCACTCTCTTGGCATCTCGAATTTCCAAAACCGGTTTTTGAATATCTTCATAGGTAACCCTGACCATGCCCATGGCACCAAAAGCTGCGTACTTGTTTCTTGCCACGAGGAGACCCACCGGTTGACCTGCGTAAGTGACCCTGTCCTGAGCAAAAATTGGTTCCGGATTTCCATAAACGGGGGTATAATTATTCTCGCCAGGGACATCCCTCGCAGTGATGAATGCCACGACCTCCGGCGTCATTAAAGCCTGAGTAGCATCAATCGACTTAATCCTGCAGTTTCCCACAGTGGTGACAACAAAAACACCAAAAAGTTCATTGAACTCTGGTCTGATATCATTGATATACTCCGCCCGACCAGAGACTTGAGCGAACGACTCCAGCTTAGGAATGGGCTGGTACAGGGGCCACTTTGACCTGTCAGTGTCGAACTTCTGGGATCCCGTGTGCAATGGTATCTCGATGTCTTCAGCTCCAGATTTTAGCGATGGATCGATTTTAGACCCAAGAATTCCCAGGAAGAATTTGTACAGATATGACTGCGCAAGACCTAGACGATACTCTGGTGACCCACTGGTTGGCGAGTCCACCGGTTTCCCTTCACTCTTCAGAATGGTCAGGGCACCCTGGAGGCTTGCGACTGTCAGATTTTTTCCGGCTAGATGATTTTCTGTTTGGATAGCGTGCACGAAGTCGGGACGAATGCCTCCGAAGACTAGGGAGGGTCTAGCTTTGATCTGAAAATTGGAGGCGTCCGACCCGACATTAAAAAGAAAAGCGGCGTTCACATACGCAAGCGAGTGCTGGTGCCTCCTAGAAATTTTAAACGTTCGAAAAATAAAGTTTGAGGAATATGTTGGCAGATGAATCGACAGTATCACTTTGCCCCTCATATTGAGTTCCAGAAACTCCAGGAGACTGTACTCTTTCCAGAGTGTTGGGGAACTGGCGATTTTTAGGGTGGCGCCGATACACTCTAGTAAAGTGAAGACATCCGAGACGAACTCGCGGTGGGTGTGTTTTATCATCAGATTGCCTGCTAGAGTTCCTGTGTTCCTAATTGATAGACAGGCAATTCTCCTGAAATGTTTGTGGAACTCCTTAGCCCAAATGTAATCCTTAGCGTTGAATGCTTCCTTGAAGTGGTCAATGGCCGCTGTAAGAGTGATGCCACCTCCAAGAATCATTTCTTTGTCCTCCATGGAGGCAAAGTGGAGCTCGGGAATATCAGTGATTTGAATAAAGGCGTCGTAGGGACCATCGTCGTAGGCGCCTTCACTGGTGTTCCCAGCGACCAGTTTGTAGGTCATCTGCGAAGCTGAGATGTCCTGCAGAATGTCGAAGAGCAGTTTAAGACTGTTCACTTTGAACCACTGCTGACCAGCCATTGATTTGAAGTTGAGGTGGATATTTCTTGGCGATTGAATGATTTCAAACGAACTCGAAGTCTTCATTTGATTTCGCTTTAATTTCGGACATTTGTGAAGGTCCTCGATATCAGAAGTGGCGAGTGACTTAAAGGCGTCAATAATTGGACGGTATCCCGTGCACCGGCATAGATTACTATCCATGGAATATTCCACGTCTTCCTCGGAAAAACCCGGATTATTTTGCACCAAACTGTGCATGTTTATGACGAAGCCGGGGGTACAGAAGCCACACTGTGTGCCCCCAAATTTGACGAGATTCTCCTGAATGGGGTGATAATCCTTCCTGGCATCGCCGAGTCTCTCAACAGTTGAAATATCTAAACCGTCACAGGCGAACAACGGGAGTAAACAGGAATTGACTGAGCGGGTTACAGCTTGTCCGCTGAGAGGATGCGTGGAGCGAATTGTGACCATGCAGGAACCGCAACCACCTTCACGGCACATATATTTTGTACCAGTGAGACCCAACTTGTCACGAAGATAGTCGACCAGGAAGTATCGTGGGGTTATCTCAGAATCGCAAGCATTGGCATTCACTTGGAAGAAAATCAACAAAATAGTAAATTATTTTGCAATAATAATTGCTGCTTAATTTTTTAGACTTATTTTAGTTATTTATTAATTTACCTGTGTACTCCCTCCCATTAACCAAAAACGTAACAAAGTCTTTTTTGTAATCGGGAGAATCCCCGATTTTTTCCAGAAGACTTTGCTCTGCCCCCATTTTATCTATGGAGGAAAATTATTTTACTTTATTTAACAAAAATTTAACCAGTAAATTGTCGAATGCTTTAAGATGTCATAAATCCTCGTAAATTAAATCTTTAATGAGTCTTTTTAGATGTGGACAGTATCAAGTACAAAATCACACTGATTGATTTTTTATAAACTTTGTTACTGAAATGGTTTTCTTCGCGTGCGTTTGTTTGTGTGTGTGGCAAAATAATTGCATGAAAAAAATAAAGCATTTAATTTTTCTAAAGGTTTGCTCACTTTGCACTTGCTTTATTTTGCTCAACGAGGCATATCATTTCATGGTAGGTTATCTTTATACATTTTGTTTCATGATTCATGACTACAATTGCGACTAGGACTTTATTAGGACTGCTGTTGTTGTATTTTGTAAAATGAAGATTATCTTTTACAGGTTGCATTGGGTTCAGTTTCACAAGTTTATGGCACATGGCAATGGCACAAAACCAGAAATCCCCGTTTCCATTTTATTAATAAACTTTATTGCAGTTTTATTCATATTCGTGAAATAAAATGTATTTACATTCTACATACTTTGCTGAAATAATTTTTGCGTAAAAAATGTTTAAAAAATTTATTGATGATGATATAACGTACAGTATAGAGTAACAGCGTATAAGATTTACGATGATATCGTTTGAGTGGGTTGGTTTAAATGATTTTTTCTGTTCTGCTTTAATTATCACCTGCAAGTTAAAGTTGTACTTGCGGCTTGCTTAAATACAGCTACATTTTAATTTATACCGTTATGTCAGAGCGAAACCATAAAAGATCATTTGGCAGTTTCGCTTTGGCTACATAATAGAATTTAACGAATGATTATTATTTTTTAGGACATGGCTCACCGGTCAATTTTAGTTTGTTACTTAAATGCTTTGCATCAAAATTTATGGGTCTATAAATGGATTTCGTTTAATTAAGGTAATCATTTAATAGCTTTTGTGTTATCACCATTACAATCTTCCTGTGGTACAAGGAAACTTCGAGTGTTAGATACAATAATTACTACGCTCACGTATGTATGTAAATATTGTTGGTATTTGTATAATAAATTGTAATTGTAATTGTAATATAGTAAATAATTGAAGTTTAGTCACTAATTGCTAAATTGCTGTATTTAAGTAGAAAATCATGATAACCTGTGTGAAATCGAAATTTTTGTTTTTACTCGTGATTGTGCTGTGCTTTAAGGTTTGTTCTGTGGTGACGTCATGGTCGCCGTCATTGGATACGGAGAAAATTATTTCGGACGAGATGGACTCAATGCTCGGTTCAGATGATGATGAGGATGACGATGAAGAGGAAAAAGTAGATAGCAACTATGCTGCAGACTATCAAAAAGCCCTGAATCTCTCTCTGGCAGAGTGGAAATTCAATGTGAATTTACAGATATTCCTCTCAAAACACTCATTCAACCAAAAGATTTCTAAAGACGTGAGGTGTCAAAGGGAAATAAAAATTTATCTGGAAGAATTCAATATGGACATGGCGGCTCTGAAAAAGGGTTGGACAGGAAAACTGGAAATTCTGGAGAACGCCGACTTCCAAGCTCACAAGCATGTTCCAGATAATCCCTTGCTCCTGTATAGAATGATCAGACGAATTTTTACGCAAATTCCACAGAGAATCATGGAGGATTGCAAACACATCTGGAATGTTGCTTACATCATCACCAATGCGTTTTCACCAAAAGTGCCATTTCCCACAGAGGATGATTTACATGACGCGTTGGACGGAATCATAAGAATCCAATATGTTTATGGTTATCGAGCGCACACTCAGGTAATTCATTTATATTTATAACAAAATTAATCTTACATTTAAAAAAATATTTTTAGAAACAAACTGCATTTTAGTTGCGATTCGGAATCATCGGAGGAATTGCAACCCACGTAAAGCTCAACTTCGACGATTGCCTCGCACTAGCCAAATCGGCCATCAAACATGAAGTTTTCATCCAGGCTTATCAGTGGCTCCAAGCAGCGACAAGTTGTTTAGAGGAAGCCACGAATTTACCTGGGTGGGACAGAAAAAAGAAAACGTCGGCCTTGGACACGCAGTGGGACAGGCTAATGAGAATTCACGAGTTTTTCGAGATGGATGAGCTCCACGAGGAGTTGAAGCACAAAGAAGAGGAGATTTTGTACCATGAGTATGCCACGTGCAGAGGAGAAGTTGCACTCACAGCGAAGGACCAGAGTAAATTGTTTTGTTACCTGGACTGGAGAAAGCATCCATACTTTAGGATAAACCCGGTGAAAGTGGAGATCATTCATATGGATCCCAGGATTGTCCAGTTTCACGGTTTTGTACCGGATGAGATCACGGACGCGATTGAGGAGAAAATTAAAACGGCGGAGGGTAGATTGTCCATGATGAATTCCTTTGACGATCCGGATCATTCCACGACTCATCAGACGTTGTCCACGTGGCTGGATGAGAAAGCTTTTGACGACCTGGGACCGAGACTAGACAAGGTCTATAGAAAAGCTGAGTTTTTAACTGGCTTGGATATCAGAGGGGAGGCGGCAGAGCCCCTCCGGGTTATCTCGTTTAGTTCGCTTGGGGGTAACTTCGATTTCCATCATGACGCTCGACGGGGAGTTTACAGAAGGGTGGCTACTTTTGTCATGTTTGTAAGTTTATCTATAAAATTTTTAATGCTCCATTTATAAATTCAAAGTTTATAAAATTTGTTTTTTTCTAAATTGGGTCTTGATTTTTTACAGTTGGCAAATGTTCCACTAGGCGGATTTACATCCTTTCCCAAGTTAGGCGTATTTGCAAGGCCCCTCAAAGGTTCTGCAGTATTTTGGTATTCTCTTTATGAAGATGGGAGTGTTGACCAACGGACGCTTCATGGAGGCTGTCCTGTTGCAATCGGAACTAAACAGAGTATGTAATCGTTTTGATATTGATTTGATATCTGTTAATCATATTAATTGAAACATTATTTGTGTTGATTTACTAATGTGGTTGGCTTCAGGTGCGACCAAATGGATAAAGTACATACCTAATATGTGGAAATTTCCGTGTTCATTACAGCCACGAAAATATTAACAAAAAATAATGTTTTATTCATTCTAAAGTTTTAACAATCAAAAACAAAATGAAAGAAACAATATTCCAGCAGTAATTATAATTCAATTAGTAGCAGTAATAGTAATAAGATCACATTACATAATAAAATCATGTTAAGAACGATGCCTATTGATTAAAAATAATTATTTTGTATTATGCACACAAATTGTAATATATTTAATAAATATTTATTTGTAAAAATTAATTCGTAAAAATGTACGTTTTTCATAAATGGACAATAACACAATTTGTCAATGTCAACCTCTGCTTCTTTGAGCATGGAAAGCAACACATTTGCATATGCAATACAATTTTTTAAAGTAACGGTAAAGTTTTTACCGACAATACGTTGTCAAAGATTTCGACTGTTGCTGTTCTGTTTTCTGTTATTTACTACCGGAAGTCCGAACTTCAATAATCAATAATTATGCAAATGTTTTAATGTTAACAGTGGATGGCTTCATTTGCCTATGAATGGACATGCAAAACTTATCCACCAGTTTAAGTATGCAGATTTTATCACTGGGTCGTGGACGAGTGAACGTGAAACGTGAAAATTATCCTTAATGCCAAGGGTAATTTTCATCCTTTGTCCTTCACGGGTATATAAAAGGCAGAGGCTCAGTCAGAGGTGTCACAGCATTTTAGGATTTCGGATGGTGCTATGACTCAGGTTTAGACTTGTTAGACTCAAACTGGAGTTATTCGAAATTTGAATTGACCTGGATGCTCGACCAGAATTGTTGGTTATTAAAACCTGTGTGACAGTGACATAATTTCTCCAATTTATGTTTCATTAAAGTCGTATCCTACAATGGATGGTAAACATAATGCGTTTAAATTTAAATTTAATTATGAATTATACACTACAATTAAAATTTATTCAGTCAAATGTTAGACTCCTCGAAAGTAATTTATTTAACTGTGTGTAATATTTATATATTTAATTTTAATGATTTTGTTTTGGTGTATTGTTTATATTTTGACTTTAGGAAAGAAATCGAAGCGAGTTATTGGAGGTGGGAACCGGAAAACCTCCGCTGGTGAAGGTGAAAGATCAAGGAAAATGCCTCGATTCGAAGATGATTTGGATTTTGGACACACCCTCATCGTTCGAGATTTTGGAGGTGAAGGTGGCGAACAATTGAAGCAGAGTTTCATTCAAAGTATCCAGGAGTGTCCAACGGATCTCGATTTGATCTGCAGTGAAGGCGGCACCATTTCCGGCGTTTCCGTGCATCGATACATTCTCATGGGAGTTTCCAAGTTTCTGCGGGATCTCTTACGAGATCAGGTAATAAATTTAACAAAAGATTAAATTGGCTATATTTAATTGATTTATTGCGTTTTTAATTGTATATTGTATTATACTGATTGTTAAAAAATAATGACACTTTTACACCAGGACATCAAAGACACGAAGGCTGTTACCCTCGCAGGTGTGAACTGTCATCATTTGTTGCTGGCAGTTAAGCTTATCTACACTGGATCCGCTGCCATTTCCAACACTGGTGACAAGAATGGCGTCCTTGAAGTTCTGAAATTGCTGGGGATTACGGCGATGAAAGTCACATGCGGGAATGCTGCTGAGGAATATGTGGACGTTTCGAACTCTCTCGGAGAATCCAGTGACGCCCAAGAAAATCATCAGCAAGAACCGGAAGTCTTGACCGTTGAAACGGAAGAAAACATGGGGGAAAACGAAAATAACGTCAGCAATGTAGTAGTAGACAATCACAGAAGCGAGTCAACGAATGAAGGACAAGCACAAGCACTGAATACGATTCTGCCTTCTCTAAACGAGGCTATGGAGATCGGAGAAGAAAATGACTTGGAAATTGACAACGTGACTTCAGACAATTTTTTGGGGCGTCTTGTGGTAGAAATTGGAAAAAATGTTTCCGAAGAAATGGAAGTTCCCTGGCGTTTTATGGAGACACTACCTTCATTGACATCCCTAGATTTGCGTAACGAACGTCTTCGTGTTTTCAGTATGGACGTGACAAATAAAAATTTTAAGGAAGGGGTCAAAAATCTGTTCCTGTCACTGCCACATGACTCTTTGGAGAAGCGACTGGGAATGATGGCGATTCAATGTGACAATTTTGATAAGATATTTACAACGGCTATTGAAAAACGTGTTGCATCGCCTTCTTGGGAACTCAGGTCATTGCACTATTTTAAGAAAGTTGGTGAAAGTGACCAGATTTTAGAATGCAGCTGGCAGTACCAGTATGGGAATCGCGATGACAGCAAATTCAAACACATCGAAACTTCCGTGAAAGAGTTATTTCAGGAATCGTTCGATTTTTCGGCCTATGAAAATTTTATGAATAGGTAGGTACCTAATTGAGAGTAACTGCGGGTGACAATTTAAGGTGGTGAATGAAAATTGATTTTTATTTGAAGATACTACCCCTTGGAGCTGGAGGAAAACGAGCTGTTGGAATTTAGCCCGATAAATGGACTGGAGCATCGTGTGAACCACGCAATCAAGTGCTACAACATGAAGTCAATATTCACAGATATCACTTTCAAAGAAAAGTTGTTTGAGTCATTGGATTTAGAAAATGGTGGATCGATGACAGTTGGAGGCATTGGATGGGAACGTTGCTGGCCTGACGAGGTAAATCTCAGCCTCAGTTGCACAAGGGTTTTGTTTCCCACCCTGCCTAACGACAGACTTTTGGCATCTCGAGCAATTTCAGCGGAGTACGGGCTACAAAATGGAGGGCTTAGTCTTGTTAGGCCCCGTCCTACTCTTATAGGCTTACCAAACCTGTTGCTAGAAAATGGAATGAGCTGTTTTCCGGTAAGACATTTTAAATAATATCAAAAACAAATGACTCGTTGAATTAGTAGTGAATTAACACTTAATCTATCGTTTCGTTTTCTAAACTCCAGGTAGTACAGAAACCGGGGATGCTGATTTATAATCATGTGACAGACCACTCAAAAGCATATGATACTCCAATTCCAGTTGTGAGAATGAATTTTGGTAGTAGTGCCAAGTTACGTTATATTTAATTGTTTAATTTAAAATGAGCCCTGTAGGTACGTTTCATATTTTTAGGAAATACGTATTATGATGAGCTAAATCAAATTTATTAGTGCACCAAATAGTGATTGTAGCTAAGAAATACATATATCTTGACAAGAATTTTAAATGATCATAAACGAACATTTACGTAAACGTTTCCTTTCTCTATTATACATATTGTTTAATTAATGTACATTAATCACACTCAATTGATTGAAATATTATAATACTATACGCCATCATGAACTAAAAAGTGATTCGAGGTATTAACTAGGAAAATACGGAACTGTTGAAGTTCAAGGTAATTTACAATTAATTTGACATTTGCGGGACTACCTGAAGCAATACAATGATTTACCATTGCATGCAACGGGTAATTTAATGAAATTGAAAGATTGATGTTATGTGAACAATAATTATATGACGATTGATTTATTGACATGTGCAATTGTAGTTCTACCTTATTTATCCAAATAAAATAAATTTATTAGCATACGCCACAACCTCTCGTGGCGTAATTTAGAAAGAAAATGTATGTAGAAGACTTTTTTCCACATAAAACATTTTAAACATTTATTGGTTTAATGATGCCACGACCAGGATCATTAATCATTTTTACGCAATCAGAAATCCTCACTTCTCTGGATATAGATACTTTTACAGGCGCCGTCGTCATTTCAATTGCGATGAATTAGGTTTTAATTTTGGTGCTAAATTTCAAGTATTAAAAATCACAAATTTCAAGATTTATTGTAATATCTCTTCACGTGGTCTATATTACGAATGCAAGAATTGCAAGATGTTTTTTAAAATTAGTATCATGAAGTTCAATATACATAATATATTATGAGTGCTTATGAATTACTATGAATTACTTATTATTGCTCATTGGATAATAATTTGTACAAACTGTTTGCTGACGAACGTACGGCCATTTCATTCAAAGCCTACGTGATTTCTAAAGCAATTTTAAACAATTTGGAAATTGAACATGTAGGTAATCATTTTGAATTTCAGCTTTTTTAGAATTATTATTAATTTAAACAAAAAATTACATAAAATTGAGAGGTTTCGCAGAAGTAAGTATTCAGCAGTTTTTTCCACCCAAAAACCAGTTAGCTTTATTTGACATATATAATCTATAATATAATGTGGAAAACGAAATGAAGATGAACGAGAAAACTGCACTGCTAACTGAAATTAAATACAGATGATATAAATTCATAATTTGACCGTCCAAATTATAGAGCTATATGCAGAGGTAATTTTTATTTGCAAGCTTACGAATAAAGCGCTTGATCCTTTCGTGGAAATCTATGTTCATGTAGTGAAATAATTGTTCTTAAGTTGTCCGGTAAATTTACCAAAGGAATTATTACGAAGATAAACTTTGTTTTTACGTCAAACTGGTCAAACTGTTGAGGTCATGAGGATTTAAAATATTAAAATATTATGCATCTGCATTAGCTAAATAGCTAAAATTTAAACTAATACATTATAGCACCAATCATTAATAGAAAATTATCTATGCAAATTATTACATGGAATTAAGCAATTGTTTTTGGTAAACGGTTCTCTTTTTCAAGGTATCCTACGCCCAATAATCCAGTTTGGATAATTATTCATTATTTTCATTTTATAACATGAAAGAAATATCTCGAATTCAGAATTAAGTTTGGTATTTTTTCTACCCACGACTCGAAAATTCCATACAATTATTTTAGACATTTGACAATAATCACAAAAATGAACAATGGTATTTGCATGGTTATCCGTGATTATCTTTTCCATAATATAAAAATGTAGATTTCGTAGCATTGATTTGCCCATAATAATATATAGTTTTGTCGACATTTAGAATGTCTAATTTATATACATAACTTTTATTGTGTTATTTTAGGAAATGCTTCGAAAGTTCGAAATAAATCGAAAGATAGCATTTTCGCATTACTATAAAGAAAGAAGGACATCAGCAGCGAAATCAGATTAATCGTATATGGACTCACTCACGATCAGATTCAACTCATCTGTCGAGTCTTGGACAGTTTTCTTTTTTACAAATCAGTTTTAGAATAACCTGCATTAAAGCTTTAAGAAAACGGTTTATAATTTTGAGTTCTTCATAACCGCGTGCTATTTTGTATTTTTCTAGACAGAGTTACTGTCAATTTATCACGATGAAGAAGCCATACAACCTCCTTTTACTTTTTGACAGTTTCAATCTTTGCTTCTGCTACATGTACCCTTTCCCCATTGAATGGGATTGTAAAGAGAAAAAGATGACTTTTTTAAAGTCAACAGACTATAAACTTTTCCCGTGGTACCTTTCTATAGGCCTGCTGGTGCTAAATGTGATTTGCGGTTTATATTCAGAATGGTATTTGTTCACAATCTATTCAGCAGCAAACAGTAACTCCGTTACCATCTTGTTCAAAACAAGTATGACTGGACTTGGTCTCGTCTTCATGCTGTCCACATTATGGCTGAGCATTCTCATCTTCAAATACAGAGAAATGACGGTACCTGGAATGAATTTGGGCGTGGCTGTAATTGACTATCTCACAGAGAAATATCCGATTGCATTTCACGAGGTATATAAAATCACGAAGCGGCAAATGGAAGTGGCGTGGCTACTCCTGAAAATTAGCATTTTGGTATGCCCTTTCGGTGTTCCGTTCATGGCAGCCTGTGCCACATTCTTGGGCGTAGATCCATGCAAGAGACTTGTGAACATGTGCCTGCTAACAGCGGACCCTTATCAAAGAGGCATTTCAGAGATCGTTGCTTCAACTGCTGTGAGATTTGTTCTGGTACTAATTTCCGTAGCGGAATTTTTTAGACTCGTTCACTTCGCCACGTTGTTTGCACTCAGTGGGTTTCTGAGCATGGTGCAACATTTTTTAAAATTCTTTGAGGCGATGCATTACTCTCCTGTAATAATTGCAGAGTATAAATTACAGATGTTCCTTTACTTCCGGTATACCTACACCCCTCTTGCCAGTTGCATGGAAATGTTTATTGTCTCAGCGCAAGCATCTACCGTATATTTAATGTGGATATGCATCGTGATGTATGATTACGTTATATGGTATTTATATTTTGGAGTTCTTTTCTTCACTGTTTACGCAAGTGTAACATCATTTGTAATCATATCCGGTGCAGCCTCCAGCACCACGAATTCAAAACGCATTATCGATGGAATTAAGCATCGTCTGGGTAGATTCCGGTGGAAGAAAATGACCAGAGATTTGTATTTTAAGTCTAAGCAGACAAAGCGTGAGGTGGCTTCACTACGTCCTTGTTATACACCTTGTGGAACTGCTCCACTTTTCTTAATAGACAGATGTACACCCGTGACTTATTTCAATATTCTGTTTGACAATGTCACTTCAGCCATCTTGACGTATCCCGGCCCATAAGTTCAAATTGTTGGACCACAAGTTGTGGTCCACAACTCTTTGACGAAGAACGTGAAATCGCACTATTTCTGAGGAATGACGATAAACGCAGACCCCTTACCTGTGGACGATGTTCGAACTCACTTCAAACTGATTCCTATCCAGAAGTGTTCAAAATTCTGCACGAATCAAGCTGTTATCTCCAGAGCAAGAAAAGAAATTGAAAAGTAAAGTAAAGAAAAGTAATTTATTGTCAAAATCTATCCCAGGTCCCATTTTCCCCACCGATTCCCACACGTAAATTGGAGCTGGCAGTTAACGAGAGAATCCGGTACAGAACTGGCTTCACTCTCCCATTGTGTCTAGTAAATACACAGTTTCGTCACTATCTATTCTAATTCATCCACGTTGGTATGTAGAAAAAAAACATAAATTGCTTTCAAACTATGGCATTATTTAAATTATTTATCATTTCTCTTCACAATGCATTTTAAACTTTCTTTTTCAGAAGGCTTTATAAAATTACATAAAATATACGGGACGTTTCATGATGTTTTCCAATCTCATGACGATGACACCAGAGAAAATATTGCTTCGTACTTTAAATGAAATTGAAAAATATATGTTATAGATACATACAAATTATCAATTAATTCATAAGTAGCGATTGATTTATTGACAGTCGCAGATGTCCATGGACCAAATTAAAATTATTAGCAAACGATTCCTGTAATTTAACAAAAATGTTTCTCCACAAAAACGATTTACTGTAATTTATGATACCGGACCAATATCGAAAGCAAGATTAAGCTGCGTGATTGTGTGACGCAATCAGAAATGCTCACTTCTCTGGAAACTTCCACGGCAGCACTATCATTATGCAATTTAACAGGCGTTGTTGTTCTTGCAGTTGCGATAAATTGACTTCTAATGTTTTGCAGCTATTTTTGTTACTAGTGCAAATCGGTCTTATTGTCGGAGTCAGGAATGTGTCAGAATCACAAGTAGATTCAAGGATTATCAGGCACACCTGGAACATCAGCTATGTCATCGGTTATCCTGATGGTGTCTTTGTGGACCATATTCTAGCCATCAATGGACAGTTTCCAGGCCCCACTGTGGAAGGCAGGGTGGGCGATATCTTGAAAGTGAAGGTCATCAACTCAATTCAAGATGGACAGAATGTCACAATTCACTGGCATGGACTGCACCAAAAGTAAAAATAAAAATATAAAACCATAATTAAAGAAGTTTCAGGAACAATTTAAAAATATATTATTTGATTTTTTTTGAACCAGCGGAAGTCCATTTGAAGATGGTCCATCTCAGATTACCCAATGTCCCATTAAGCAAGGCTCATATCAAATCTACAGTTTTCCGCTGAGGCAATCAGGGACTTACTGGTATCACTCCCACGTCAACTCCCAGTACACCGAAGGTCTCTGGGGCTCTCTAATCGTCAGAAACAATCCCGAAACCTACGAACGGCGGTACTCTGAAGAAATGCTGATAACCCTGAGCGACTGGTACCACACATCCGCCCGACAAAATGAACACTGGTACCTTTCAAAGCAAAGTGCTGGTGCACCCCCATACCCTTTTTCAGTGCTGGTTAATGGACTTGGGCGTTATCCTTGTCGTTACGCTTCAAGCGAATGTCGCAGAGATCTTCAGTACCGACCAAAATACCATCTACAGAAAGATAAGGTTTACCGTCTGAGGCTTATCAACAGCAGTGCTTGGGTCTCATTCAACTTTACCATTGAAGGTCACACTCTGCAAACCATTGAAGTGGATGGGGTCGATACTGAGGTGACACCGCCAAGGTCAGCCATTTTCATATCGGCAGGTCAAAGATACTCTTTTTTACTCAGCACCTTCGAAAGTAACCTGAACAGGGGAAAGTCAGCATTCCTAATTAGAGCTGCTCTCCGGAAGGATTTCCTTTTCAGGAGAAGAGACAGGCCGAATATTAACCCCAACCCGGATGTGATTTTCGAAGAAGTCACGGGGTCAATTGAGTACTCGAGAAGACAAAGTCCCGTGGGTGGCAGAGAAAGCAGAATTTTGGTTCCCTACAGAGAAAGATTTGACCACACGATGAGACCACTTCGGACGTTGAACTGGAACAATTTAGCTTTTCTCCAGGAATTTGAAATGCTACCACATGATGGCCGAAGAGCTCCACACTACTTTGATAGAGAATTCTTTCTCACAATTAGATTTAAGGAGGATGAAAACGGTGTAAGACGGGGAAGTTTCAACGGCCGACCCATGCAGCTTCCTAGTGGAAGGCCACAACTTGCAAAAATGGTTCGAGGTGAACGCATCCCTGAAAGTGGGTTTCCAAGATTTTTGAGATACGGGGATATAATCCAGGTGGTTATAAACAACCCCGAGAATGGCACTCACCCCATACATCTGCACGGCCACCATTTTTGGGTGATGGGGCAAGGTCATAAGGACGATGGAAATTTTAACCCTTCGCGTCACAGACTCAGGCATGCAGGTCATCGAAGAGATACAATTTTGATCAAGGAGAGATCCTGGCTCGTGATTAGATTCAGGGCGCATAATATCGGCGTTTGGACATTACACGTAATTACAATTAAGATTAAGATAATTAACACAAATACGTAACTAATCTATGAAATTATGTTATGTATGTATTAAGGCTTAATTAATTTAATTGTTTGTTAAGTGTCACATTGACTGGCACAATTTATCTGGAATGGCCATGACCTTCGTGGAGGGTTCGGAACACCGACAAAGGATAACAATCCCGGAAGAAGCTCGTCGTGTCTGTGCTGATCATGGCATTCGGATTTAATTTATTTCTATTAATTTTTCAAATAATGTTGTGTTTAAAAGTGGTCTGTGATATTAATAAAATTGATTTTATTGCAATAACGTATGAAAATAGTTGTCATTATGAATTTTTAACGCAAAGATTTCCAAGCTACATCTCAAATCTCGGCTTTTATTTCACGACATTTATTTGAGAGTCCAAGGTTAATTACCTTTTTTATATTTTAATGATTTACTTAAATGACCAATTCTAATTACTGTCTTTGAATAGAATTTATTACGTACCATTGTATATTTTGTTTAGTTTAAGTTCATTGATTTGCATAATACTTTTAGCTTATATAAATATTGTAACTCGTCCGAATGTTTTTTCCACGAAAAATAATATCGGGTTTGCACTTCCACTTCTTCTTGTTTACAATATCTGCCACACTGCTTCAAATTGTGCATTCAGATGAAAATGCAGACACCGATGATGATTCTAATTCGCCGGATATCTTCACGACCTTTGGCGTACTTCACACTGCGGAGCAGCTGGAATACTGGGCAAATAAGGAGGATGAGCTGATGGAAATCTTCGAAAAACGATCGGCTCTGATTGACAAAGAAATTGAGTTGATTACCAGGTTTGCAAAATCAATGAAAATGCGTAAGCATTGACTTTATTTACATAGTTTCATTTTCTCGTACCATTTATTGGGTTTTTGAAAGATGGCTCGAGGATTACGAAGAATCTTCAGGAAAGGCACTTCTTCCTGAAAATGTAAAGGTTCCTGCAGACACTCCGGATCAGAGGGGAAGGATTATTGGTTCCAGTGCAGTGCTGGGACATCTTATGACCGATAGATACGTGTCCATCATCGACCCTCTAAGGAAGCTTCTTGATTCGCCCCAATACCGTGAAGTCGAAGGTAATGTATTATAATTTTTAGATTTTCGATAACTATTAAATTCTCAATTAAAACACGACATCAAATATTAAACTACCAAATCTTATAATTTTTAAGAACAAATGGAGCGATCTCTTGAAATTGATGAGATCTCACAACTCATTGGGGGGAAATCCCAGTGGCCTGATTCTAATGATTTGCTAGTGTCTCATGTGGCCATTCTGAATATTCAGGAAATGAATGGTTTAAAACCTAAAGAGGTACTGGTTAATTTCCTCTCCAAATAAATAAAAACTAGGCAAAGATTTACAAAATATACATCTTAACGTGATCATTATTGTTTGCTAAACTTTAAGCTCTCGATGATGATGACAAACGATACCAACTTCGGCGGAGCTTTCGACGCATTCCTTATGTCTTTGATTGGAGTGTGTGCCCTCAAATTCAAATATTACCACATGGCCATAGAATGGCTGGAACTCTCATATGAGCAGCTTATGACCGATGAAAATGATAATTCAATTTCAGCAGACCTTGTAGAAGATTTGTTGCTTGTGGCAGCTCAAACTGTAATTACCGTACATTACTGTATAATTTATCAAGTAATAATACATCTTAATATTTTGACTAAAAATTCACAATTTTTACCCAGCACAACAGAAGACACTTCAATATGACGCAGAAAGAATTTCTGGAGAAGGAGGCAGCTAACTTGTACGTAAATTCGTATTATGGACTAGAACAAAGCGAAAGGGTAACTTATGGAGAGGAAACTTTAAAGGCCTATGGGAAATTGTATGGGAACGAGAGTTACTCCAGTTTGAATGCTCTGAACTTATGTGCGGGTGAAGAATTTCAGCCGATTGAAATAAGATCGAGAATGAGTTGCTACCTGGAGAAAAAGATTCATCCTTATTTTATACTGAATCCGGTGAAAGCCGAGAAACTGTCCGAGTATCCCTTGATCATTCAATTCTACGATGTACTGGGAAATGATACTATCCAGGAAATGTACACAGAGAGGGGTGAAATGAGATTGAGTACTATACTGGTCGATAATAAACCTACGCCGGACGTTTCTTCGAGAACCTCGGCTGGCACCGTTATGACGATGGAATTTGATCAGAAAATTAAGAAGAAATCGCGGATGCTTACGGGATTGTTGTCCACTCGAGGTGAGGCGGAAGCTCTTCAGATTGTCGAGTATGTTTATGGGAGGATGTACCATGTTCACGCGGATACGGTAAAATTAAGTAAAAATTTAAAATATTATTATTAGTATAATTATCTTTTTTAATTGCGGTTTTTATTTTAATGCTTAACCAACGCAGCTCTATTATTACTCTGGCGAAGATGAAAAGGATTGGGAAGTCTCAAAAGGAGATCGAGTGGCCACAGTTTTATATTATGTCAGTATAATAACGTTATACAATCATATAAAATGATAAGGATGTTTAGTTCAAAATTTAATTGACATGCATTTTGTGAAGGCTGACGCATCTCCAGATTTAATTGGAGGCAACACACCTTTCTGTGAGGTTGGAATATTTGTTAGGCCTATTAGAGGATCCGCCGTTTTCTGGTTTGTCATCATCATTATCATTACACCTAAAAATAATTTCCTACTCATTCGAATTAATTACTCGGGATCGGGAATTTAAATGACGTTATAAAGGAATTATAAATTCAATTATTAAATATGTGGGTTATAATTTTATAATGCTCTTTATTAGGTTAAACATGCATCGAAATGGAACCACACGCCGAGATATTAAGCACGCTGCATGTCCAGTTATAAGGGGGCACAAAACAAGTACGCAAGGCAAATTTAAGTTATAAGAATTTATTATTTGTAAGTAGATATAATGTATAAAAATTGTATATGTAATGATAACTTTTTTAATTATTTGTTTTGCAGTATTAAATCATTGGATCAGGTATAACGCCAACTTCCGCACATACCCGTGCGCCTTGGACCAATATCAGTAGTGGTTCTAAGTTTAAAAACTTTATCAGCACAGTTAAAGATTTACTTCTAGACCTCGTACATGTCGACTTCGAAGCTTCCATAAATCCTAGTAAAAGATTAGATTTTATTTACACGTTGTGTCAATACAATGTTTATACATTTAAACAGCAATTAAACCTTCAACCGAATAAACTTACCGCGTAATCAAATTTGCTTTGTGTTTGCAATTTGCGTCTTGCAACTTCCATAGCCTCTTCAGCAACTAGATCCGTGTGGGTTCCGGTTATGTCAATGTAGTTGCATTCGGATGCTGCATAATGGCACGAGATTGCTTTTCGGCACCCCTGAAATTTGAAACATAATTTTTATAACATTTATAATTGATAAGCATTTTGAATTTAAAACTCGCCTTTGTCCGATTCGTGCCCGAGCCATGAATTAGTGTAGGATGAAATAAAACAGTATCGCCTTTCTCCATGCTCAAGTGAACCCTATCGTGACTTTCGAAGCCCTTTACCCCATGGTACATTTTATTGACACCGTTTTCCCATTCTGGGTAATCATGTGGCAGGCACATTCCTCGATGTGTTCCTGGTATTACGACGAGACAACCGTTTTCCCTTGTCACTCTTTCCATTGCGGTCCAAGCACAAACAATGCGGTCAGCGGGTCGAAAAGGAAAGTAGTAGAGGTCTTGATGAAGCGGATGTCGAGATGAGGCTGTACCTGAGTCTGGTGGTTTGTTGATAAGCATGGTATTCATAGCGGTGAGATTCGGTCCCACGATACATTCCACCAAGTCACAGATCTGGGGCAATGAAATAAATTCCCAAAAGACGTCGTCCCACATAAAATCCTGGAGTTTGTAGATGGCTTTTTCGCCTGTGACGCCAGCCTTGAGTAGACTGAGATCCTTCATTAATATACTTCGTCCCGGTGAAACCTTCCCGTCACACATGTCAATGAACCGTTTACTGCAAGTTGGTAAAAATAAATAAAAATCGAGATCGTATTTTGTCATAAGCCTGAAAGAACGTGACATTTATCAAATTCGTAAAAGATAGAATATGTACATATGTGTACCTCCATTTGTCAAGAAGGTCACCTGGAACAAGACTCTTCGCAACGACGTATCCATTCTCTTCATAAAAGACCCGATCGTCTTCCGTTAGAAGGGGATGTGATTTCAAAGTATAGCGGAACTTTTTTTCATGCTGTGGAAAATTTGTTACAAACTTCACTCTAATTTGTGTTATAGTTACATTTTTTTAAGTCTATTACTAGAACAAAACAATTTATGGATGACTTTGACTATACAGATTTAAACCAAGCTTTAACAGAAATTAACTTACGCCCACATTTTGCCTCCCATTTTGGATATGCCCTTTGATTACTTGAAGTCTTTCAGATGCCATTGTCAATTTTTGCGGTTTCAGGTTTCGCTGAAAGACTTTTTTAGATTTTTATTTTGCTAAATATCACACTTCCGAACTTGATGATGTTAAACGTGAAGTTGCTGAATAATATTAAATAAATGTTTTGTTTTTTGTATCTAGGAAATAATAACCAGTAAACTAAAATAAATGAGAGAATTGAATTGATACGACCGTTTGAACCTAACATTATAAACAAGATATTATGGAATGGAACGCTAATTGGACTTTGAACTTTACTCGTGTGATGTTTATAAACAAATGAGTCACTCATACACATAAATAGTTTAATAAATGAGAGTAAGCAAAGGATATCAGTTTAATAATCTTACCATTGAAGAGACAAAGTTAAACTGCTATCTGCTATCTATCAGTCACATAAAACAACTGATTTTAATGCAAGTTTGAATGTTATTAAAATGTAAATATGGTCATGGTCATGTTATTTATCAATTTTTGGCTTTAGCTTTTGCTTGTACTTTTTGCTACGCTGATAACAATATTGAGACGATTCAAGTTTAATGATTCGGCTAAATACGAAACGAATTAAACTCGTGTATAAATAAAACAATTTTATTTAGCACAATAAAAGTGAAAGTTGAAGTGTGAGACAGTCTCACTGAGACTATAGTTTTTGCTGACGATGAGTGGTGGGATTTCAGCTCTAAATGATATACATAAAACCTGTTTGCAGGTAGAATTAATAAATCGTAATGAATGTTCATTTCACAGGTTGTACATGAAAATAACTAAGATATAAGCATTTTAATTATATAAGTTTTACGCAGAATTGTCAAAAGTTTGTCATATGCGTAAGGCGATTTATTCAGTTATTTTTATGAGCGAGGCCGATTGATTGGTGCGTCCAGGATTCCGTTTCGAAACAAAATTGCATTAAATATAATACATATAATAATAAAGCTGCGTCATTTTGTCTTCAATTTAGTTACCACGATTTGGAGAAATCCTTCATTCCAGGCACTTCTGCAAAATCATAGAGTTGAGATTTCCCATATTAAGTAAAGTTCTACATATTAAACAGTGTAAAGGTTTTTTTTTGGTTCATTTATCTAATATTTTAACCATAAAACATTACGACGACCCAACGGTTCTGATGATCATTACGGGTGACACCAATCCCCATTCTGGAGACCTTGGGGTTAAGGTAGTAATTGTTGCCGTCGTAGAGTCTGTTGATGCAGTCCTTAATTCCATCCCAAAGATTCACTCTTGATGACATGGCCAGATTGCTTGCATACTTCCCCAGAGTTGCTGCTTCAAATTTGTTCATTTGAGCGAGCAATTCTGCAAAACGAAGTAGGATTGTAGTAGGGCAAACTTTTCAGGTTATTCTTATTTCTGCCTTGCAAAAATTTTAACTTGCAAAACTCCACCCTGAATATTATTTTTATTGACTAAAAACGATCCGTACCTGCATAACGCTGAGCGTCCGCATGCATCTGTTAACAAATATTTAACCAAACATTAATTAGATAGTACTTGAATTGTTCAAATAAAACACATAAATGGCATTTTCATACAGCCTCATCTCCAAGAATGTCATAAACAATTCCGTGCTTTCGCCTGATTTTGTTGTGCTCGTCCAAAGCAAATTCCCAAATTTCTAAAATCAACAAATTTCTTGATGTCGTTCAGAATCATGTTCATATTGAAATTAAGTATAAATAAAATAAATGTTTAATTTGTTAAATTACCTTGTAATGTGGCCATTTTTTAAAAACTAAAATTTGTTTAAACCGTTAAAAACCCAAACGATATTTGGGACTGACACTGTAAACAAACAAGCTTCTAGAAGTTATCTCTGACACAATCAAAGCTTAACTGAAAAACACAAGACGCTTTTTTCCTGGATGCGGATGCAGTGATAGAATGGATGCATTATTTGCGTGCGTTATGTCACTCGGAAAAGTGAGTGGGAGTTATTTAATGAGGGAACCAGGCATTAAATTTCTTTTTATTTTACGTGGTACTAATTTTCATTTGCTTTTAAAATCTACATACCTAACCTAATTGTAAGCCTTACTAACAAGATTGCGACTGACTGCGCATTTTATTTATGCGTGGTATGAAACGAATGAGTCAGTTTATCTGGCTCACAGAAGTTGTACAAGTTTATGTCGAAGTTTATTATTTCCGTCAATGAAAAAACTATTGACGAGCGCAACAGATCATAAAAGTGTGCAGTTTAAAAAATGAAGGTCATGCCAGTTACATACAGAAACATATTTTTATTTATCAAGGCAAAGAAATAAACATTGGATATTATTTAGAAATTTCAATAAGTTGTTACTGCTCTCATATTTGTATATATATTCTCTTTACTAAATGTTAGAAAATGTAGGCAATATGTATTAATAATGTATAATTTTCAAATATTCGTAGTATATATTTATGAGTAAAAATACTTCAAGGTCAAATGAAAGCTCCGCTGCTATTTAGCTTCTTGGGGTCATTCCAGGAATTTCTGCCAACAATGAAAATAATTAAAATTACTAGAGCGTTCAAAAATGGTATAATGCAACTAGAATTAAATGTTGTTCATATTTAATTCGAGTATTTATTTAATCTCGATATCTCGAAACTTTAAAAACATACCAAAGAAGAAAACGTGAATCCATTTATTCTGATGATCATTCCGACTAACGCCCAAGCCCATTCTGGTGCAGTCTCCCTTTAAATAATGTTTATTCCCTTGACCCTCATGCAGTCTTTTGATGGAGTCCTTGATTCCATCGAATAAATTTGCCTGAACGGACATTGAGATGTTGTTGGCGTACTTTCCCATTGTCGTTGGCTCAAATTTATTCATTTGAGAGAGAAATTCTGCAAAACAAAAATGTAGGATTGTAGCAGGGTGAATATTATTTTTATTATTTTTATTAACTAAAAACAATCCGTACCTGCATAACGCTGAGCGTCCGCGTGCATCTGCGTAATTTTAAAAATCTTTATTTTACAATTTTCTGAACTGTTAAATTACGTTACAAAAATTATAATTTCTTACAGTTTCATCGCCTTGAATATTGGGAAGCCCGTGTTGCTTCCTAATCTTGTTGTATTCGCCAAGGCCAACGTTCCAAATTTCTGCGCAGCAAAATATTTGACAATTTAATAAAAAATTCAAAATGAAGGTTTATTAATTTAAATATTCTCGTAAATCAAAAATAAAGTTACCTTGCAATGTAGCCATTATTTCTTCACGTCGGAAAACTTTGAAAGTGTTCGATATCTTTCTCGTGTGAATAAATAGACCGTGAAGCCGACTCTAATGCCACTGCTGAAGTGAGAATTGTCGTCGACTCGCATTACAAACACAACTTGGAATGCAGATTTAGACCAAATAGGAAATACCAGGAATTTTCCCACACAATTTTGGTAATAGTAAATACATCTTTGAAATAGTATTGCGTAAGCTGAAGCTGATCATGATCACTGCTCGGTGTGACATCAACCAACCGCAACCGTAGTAATAATTTAAGGCAATAAAATTGGTAAATGTTGTTTGTTGAGTAAAGCCGATTTGAGCTTTTGCATGAGATAAGATTCCTATATAGCCAAAAATAAAACTTGAGATTTTACACATTTGGCGATCTTGATCTGAAAGCAATGCAGCGTGGAAAAAATCTTGTTTGTGTGTGTATCGTTGCTTTTCGTTTCCTTTTCAGGGTGCTATGCTTCATCTCATGAATTTCTTGAAGGCGATGTTAGTAAATGTAATAAAATGATGATGATCAGAAATGAATGAGTAACATTTTTGCGTGGGTGCCACTGCTGCTGTTGTAAATGTTACTTCTCAAAAATGAGTGATTTGTTACAGCAGAGCTTCTTGTGTTGTGATGCGTCATACGTCATCCACAGTTTATTTGGAATTGGAATATCATTAACCAAACTTCCATAACCATAAAATATCACCAAAGCAAACGTTAAATATATTTTTAAATAAAATACAAAATGCTTTACAGCAAGTATAATAACTAGTTGCGGTATTTGTTTTATATAAATAAATTGTAAATAGTTTAAATAACATCAGTCAAGGAAATCACAATAATGGTGCAAATCGCAGTGCATCTTTGATTTATAAGACACCAAACGCGTGTGGATCAGGGCCATGATGCACTGGGATATCAGGAGTTCCCTTGATTCCGATTAAACCGACTTTTCCAACTCCGTGAGGATATCCGTATGCGTAACGTGGGACGACCACAGTTTTCTATATTTCACAAATAGTTTATAAAGTAATTACGAGTTAACTAGGGGTATAGAAAATACTTATTTAAATACAGGTTTACCACAACTTAAAGTCTCAGATAAATTTTATTTGTTTAATACCTTTTTCGGGTGGAAATCGGCCGGAAGCCATCCTTTTCCGATGAATCCATACTTTTTGTGGTAGGGATTAGGTTTCAAACTGGGCTCAACAATTTTGTACACATTCACTCCGGCTTTGCCTTCGACGAATTGTTGTTTTAATTTGGGGAGCAGTGGCTCCTTCTCTCCCCAGCCAAACTTGTTGCAGGCTATGGCCACACCGAGCATGACCATCAGCACTAATAACTGTAGCCAATTCTTGTTTTTAATTTCAAAATTATATATTAATACAATTGTTAAGTAAAAGTATACTTACCACCGACGTTGAGTTTTGAGATCTTAGCATTTTTATATTTTGTTATTCACTGATGTGACACTGTATTTAAAAGTGATTTCTGAGATGAAATATTTGAACAAAGTGTAAACTGATCATCCTCTAAGAGGTCCGATGACACACTGAGCACTTTCCAACAGTGACATGCCAGATAAATAGAAGTTTGTAGATAATTAAAACCTAAAATTATGCTGTATGAACTCAAGTTTATATAATAAAAAGTAATTGACAATTGATTTGTTGTGTACAGCGTTTTGTACACGTGATGTCAAAGGCCAGTCAATTAGAGTTAAGGAGAGTTAATTATGTACTATAATTTTTGTCATTGCGATGCATCGATTGTTAGTGTTACATAAATACCTTAGCTTCCTTAAAATTACTAAAATTAGCCTACTACCTACATACCTCGTTTTATAATTACATGCCTACACGACCGCGTGTGTTCGTTATGGATGAAAGAAGATGTACTTGTGAATCTAGTGGTTTACTACTACATAAATTTCATAGTATGAAATTCATACAGATATCATATACTATATAATGTTTGGTATGTACTTTGCAATTTGTCAATGAAGGTGAGTTAAAATACCTAAAGTATGTTGTTTACAACTAATTGTTTGTAACGTTAATTAGGATTCATTCGAGAGTGAAATGTGCACAAAATCTTCCTTCCGCTTGACATAAAATGTTCCTTAACCCAGAATTATGTAAATGAAATAGAACGCTTTTTTTAGCAAAAGCTGAGGAATAAAACGGAAGGCGTGTAAAAACAAATTTTATGCACACTTTATTATGATTTTGGTACAAGTTTTACAACGATTCATTCATTCAACGTCATCACTATAATGTGGAGTCATGTAGAATTCTTAATAGTAGTCATCGTCATCTCTAGCTGAAAAAATATTTTTGCACTGACCACTGTGGTTGTCTAAATAATGTCCTGCTGGACAGTCTCTCTTTGTTTCCGGAATGTCCTACACAACGTTATTATTTGATGTTATGATTTTTAATTAGTGTTTAATTGTTGTTCGAAATATTTATAAAAATTTATTTTTAGTACCGGAGGTCTAGCCGACGCAACAGCAATAGTAGCACACTCTAACCCGTAGTCGACCCCTCTATGACACAAACACCAATCCTGTTCACAATGATAGTACGGATATTTTCCACCTTTGCAAATAAAACCACACGACCCTAAATCTGCACCTTCGCCGCGTAGATTCCCACAAAACTGAGGAGAATCGTGATTTATCGAGGACGTTGAGTAGCGTAAACATTAATTTTTATAATCCGTCCCCATAACCAAAACGGACGTTGAAAAATGCCCAAACACCAGTAGTCGAAAAATCAAATTGAGTTCCATTTTTATAGTAGATATTATAAAAATTACGAGATTTAAAAGATGTTTTGCTGAATAATAGTTTAGTTTTATTTAAGTTATGCACTACAACAAACCAAAACTAAACACTTCTCTGACAATTATACGTCTGTAAGTGTAAGGTACACTGTAAAATGTCACTCATTTTGGTACAGTAATATTTTTTAGCAACAATTTTTTGTATAAATATTTATTAGTTTTATGTCTACGAAATTTCATACGTGGTTAGAGTGGTATCCGGTGTTCTACGAAAATCTCCTATTTCCTTGCTCTTTTTGTAGAAAATTCTATGTTGGCTTTTCATATACTTTTGAGTTTAAAATTTATTTTCGTATATGCTGTATATTATATTATAAGAACAGTGTCATAATTATTGGTTTAACTAAAAGAATGGAACGTCAATAGAATGTTGTTATAAATCAAGGACTTCGAATTTAAAATAATTGAAATTTGGTTGAAAAAAATATTGTGCAAAGGCTAAAATATGTTTGTTGTGTATATTGCATCGGGGTCGTTCCGGTTGTTGTGTTCAAGAAATAGGCATCTTCAGTGTTTGCAGAATCCCCATCCGAGACCAGGAGCAACGTCACAATAAAGACCCGGACAACAACAAGGATTTGTGTTTCCGCACGGACCCACAGCGCAGCCTTCACCTTGAAGGCGACAATTTTGGGCCTAGAAAAAAATTACAACGGCTAATTGTAATTCCACTACTACAACTTAACAATGTCTTTTTAAATTTTATACGAATAACTTAGTTAACAAGTTTTTGTTAACAAGTGCTTACCGCGACTTCTGACATCAGCATGACAGCAATAACGCAGAGAAATGTGGCGATGAGAAGATTACGGAACATTTTGTTTGTTTTTTGAAATCACGGAAGTTCAAAGAGTACGTTTCAAGTTCTATAGTGGGTTTAGTTTATGGTAATGTTCAGTTTTGTGATACAATCGATAGGAACACCTTCAGTACAAAGATAATCTTCCATCGGTAGTAATCCGCTATATTTATAGTAAAAATTATTTTGTTTGTATGCAAATTGCCCATCATTGTTAAATGGGTAGACTTTTTGCTACACCTTTAGGCATGACAATTTAGTTATTACGAGGAAAATTCAACTTACCAACATTTTTTAAAATTTTTATTAGTTGTTCTAATTATTTATCACAACTGGAACAGTTTTTGGGAATTGAAAAAATCAACACATTTAATTGCTAATGCATATTAGGGTTACGTGGAATGTTAATTTTTATTGTTTTATTCTCTATTTCACTCAGCGATGACGACAATGCATCAAAAAATACTACTCATCATTCGTCGTGCGTTTGTTATCTATTTCAATGCATACAAGTTCATGAAATATTCCAAGATGAACAATAATAAGTCAAACCTGATAAAAATTAAAATTCATCTCAGTAAGGTTCATTCGTCAACAAAATATAATTGTCAATACTAATTCGTAATATACACAATTAAAATTAAATATGTAGCACAGCACCAGTGTGAGTGTTGCTTTGTTTTTTATCTACTGCTTTGAGGTCATACAGGCTACTACGTACTTGTTACTTACTACAACTAATAATGTCAGATAAATTGATGATGTAATAATCTCTTGTAAAAGATATTACGATTGCTTTTTAAATTTATCAGTAAATGCTTCAACATACCATGAGCGTGAAGTGGCCAGAATTATTAAAAAGATAATTGTTTTATAATATTTATAATAGTATAATAGTTTTATTCACGTGTTGTATGTGTATAACTGATTTAACAGTTAGAACTCTACAAGTTATATCTAATTGATGGTTATTGCCCTTTTGATAAAAATAACAAATTCCTATATATGACATCGAGATTTATAGCTACTTTAAATATATTAAATACTCATTACGCATATTTTAATTATCAAGCTGATATTAAACACTTCTGGAAATTGAAAAATACATTATTAAAACCAAAACATGAGATCATAAAAACAACCAGCAACAGCAATTATCGAAAACACAATCGAAAAAAGAAAACATTCATCTCCACAATGAATTTATCCATTTTCGTGGAATTATGGAGGATTTTTAAAATTATTCGACGCTGCTCTTTTCTGCTACCGAAGATTTTTATTATTTACATATAATCAAGTAATAGTTCAGTTACCACTTGATGAAACTTTCAATTTTCTCTGGGCATGTGGCAGATTGTACTTCTTAACTGCGGACATTCGAAGTAGATTTTTAATATCTCAAAAATCAGGCAAAATTGGATCAGTCACTTTATCGGGGAATCTAGTTATCTAGTATTAAAGGAATTCAGCGTTCATGATGACATAAGTAATGTACCTGTAAAAATTCCTTATGCTTAATTTAAATGCGAACATCTGGAAAATATTGTTAGCCCAAAATGTTAATATTCCTACAGGTTTTTTATCACTTTCGTTTTTAGGTTGAATTTCAATGGTAGTTTAACATCTCTGGCTAAATGCAAAATGCAAGCATTGATAGGTAGTGATAGTCTTTTCTACTACTACAACACCTGTGTCATAAATATTTTCAGTGGTCTGAATATTTTTCCAAAGAAAATAATGATGTCGCGGGTTTTGGAACAAAAAAAAACTTTTAATGTCAAACTGCCTTTGACCTTTACCAAGCATGTAAAGTTTATAAACGCCGTCGCAAATAATTTGAAACCTTCCAATGTGTGATTGCATCGCTTTACTCCCTAAGAAAGATTGGAAAAGTTTTTCAATTTATATTAGCTACCAATAAACGAGTAATAAATTTTATAATGTAATTGCAGCGTTTATCTCCATTTTTGTTGGGAATAATTTAACAAAAATTTTCCACTTGTATCATGATTTAGATTGTGGATATTACAAAGAATTTTTAAGCACAGAACAACTAGAAACCCGTATAAAGGAATTTGCTACTTTCAGAAGAAGTAAAATATCCAAAAATAATTTACCAAGTATGAGTAAAATTAATTTTACGGTAGTTTATATTAAGGCAGTAAAAATACTAAAACACGCAATGATAAAATCCAAGGTGAAAGTTCAAAAACTCCGAACAAATGAATACATGAAATTAGTTTTCAAATGGTTTAGCCTCGTTTAACATCAAAGACCGCCACTTCGGATAATTGCACCCTTCGACAGTCTAACTATGGACATTTCTTTTCTAAATGCAACTTTATATGCGCAAAAATGCTGGCTTTGATATAGCGTCTTTTACAATTAGATGGGTTATTAAGTGAAAATGGAAAAAACCGTCTGCACGTCAAAGAGGCAAGCCGTGCACGTAAATGTAGACCCATACACTTTTATCCTTGTACAGTTGTACTCCACGCTAAAACGCCGTGATTTTAATAAGATTATTTTTTCTACATATATTTAGTTTGTGGTCATAATACCGTTAGAATTTAAAGTGTTCAGTTATTTTCATACCGTTGTTCCCATGAAGCAAAATGACTCAATCAAAAATTTTCTTTGTAACATTTCTTTTCGTCTTAGGAAGCGCAACTGCGAAACTACAAAATCCTCTTTGTTCATTTCTCGCTTTGTTCAAGGATAACATCATAAACGTTTTGCTACAGTCTTCTACTTACCAAAAATTTCCCAGTTCCAATTTTACAATTGAAAATGTCTTGAATTTCTGTTTGCATAATAAAGTTCTGATAGTGTCGAACGAAAACGTAAATCAATACGATGAGTCATTTTCACCCAGACAATTCCGAAAAATATCAAATGGTCGCTTTGGCACTCTTTACGGAAATCTCCAGTGTGCAATTCTCTGCTCCGCACATTTCACCACTTTCACCCTTGTGTCAGTTATCATCAAGCCGTGGGAACAAAGAATTCACATTTCGTCCAAAATATCAACCGATTTAACATCAGCATTCCCTTCAGACATCAGAAGACTCCAGCCTCACTACTTAATTCTTTATAGTGACGCATTTGTTGGGAGAAACGCAAAGCTACATGTGTCACCGCCTCCGACCTTCCTCACTGCAAAGATTTTCACACTGTTTGGACCAAACGCATTCTTCGGATGCCATACCTGTTCTAAAGCTCAGATTTTCAATAGAGATTCGCTGATTCCACAGGATATGATAACCCTGCAAAGTATTTCAGGATTTCGTTGGTTTGCGCCACACAGTGTTGAACAGCTTGACGGGATCTATTGGGAAGCTCACTCAAATATCAATAACTTTGGGATGAGAATTGACGCTAATGACGTTCAAGAAATTTCTAGAAAATGCAATGGCAAATTCGAAACGCATTCAGACAGTGTAGCAATGCAGCTGGATCATTTTGAAGTTTGTGAAAAGAGCATTTATTTCCGTGAAGTCCGAAACTGTTCTTCGGAAGGGAAATTTTGCGCAGAACTTGAAGGTCAATTTGATCATGGCACAGCTGCAATGTGGCATGAGTTGGAGGACGATTATGGAGTACGCTTCCCGCTATCTCATGGCGTGTACGAGGAAAACCTGAAATATTTTGTGGTTTTAACGGAATCGGAGAGCTGGCAACGAGTGAGCATTACCGCATTTGTTTCGCCGTTGCCACTGGAAATTTGGCTGATCATTGTAACAACAATTATAATGGCAGTGATGTTGCTGTATCAAACAAAATTTGGAAGCGTTTCGCAGATCATTTTCTGGCTGCTCTCAGCTCTCGTTGAACAGGTGCCAGATAATGGAGAGAGAAATTGGAAAAACACAATGGTTATTGTGAAATGGTTGTTTCTGACAATGCTTCTGCAACAGCTTTATAATTCATCGCTTTACTCCTGCATCACTTTGCCTTATGAACCCTATGATATCCCGGAGTCTATGAAGGATCTGATGCTTAACAGTGACAACATGACCATTGTTATCAGTATGCTGGATGCTACCAGTATCGGATCCATTGAATACAGACGAAATCGAAATCACAATGGGGCAGCGACAAAAGAGGAATTACGTGAGTTCGAAAAAATTGGAGAGCGATTCCGAAGCCTACCCTATCAGTTTAATGCATTACAATTGGGAAAATCCATCTCTAACTCAGAGCAATTTCCCTGTGCAATTTATAATTTCAACGTGACACTGGACGTAGTATGTGAATCTGGGGAGAGAATCTCCGTTGCTTACTACATCCGAGATGGCAACCCGACAGGCACAGAGCTTTTGAAGCTCTATCTGAAAGTATTTGGAAACCGGAGAATTATGGAGTTGGCGAATTCAGAGCAGAGTTTCTCAAGTGTTGGCATATGGGGTTTGGTTGATGATTTCTATAATCCCGAGAAGAAAAAAGTCAAATCAATTTATTGGACAGATTTTGAAAATTTTCTCGCCCGCATGACAGAGTCAGGCATGAGCGCACTAATAAAGAAGAGATGGAATTTGGGGCGACAGACGTCAATGCTGAAGAAGATGCTGCTAGAAGAGACAAATTCTGTATTATCAATGAGCCCTTTCTCCTTTGCGCTTTTAAATTCTGGAATTGAAAACAATCTGGTGAGACAGGATCAAGAAAGGGAGGATAAACTAGAAATTGGAGAATTTCAAATTGTCATTTTGTTCTATGTATTCTTAAAAGTAGTTTGCATAACCGCTGGAATTATAGAATTTGTCTATTATTCTCTAAAGGAAAAGGTTATTATTGATAACAAAATAATTCATGTAATTAATATATCATAATTTTATAAATAATAAAATAAATAGAAATACGTCTTACATCTGTTAATTTAATTTATATAATATCACAGATCACGGCTATGGTTCAATAAATAAAATTATTATCGTAAATTCAAAAAAATCGTTTAAACGGAGACCGTTTTCCTTCGTTTATGTAGTCATTTCTATAATTGGAATAATTTCTATATTCATCATGTTTTGCATTCAGTCATTGACCCAATAACCCTGCTAACCTTATTGCAAAAGCGTGCAACTATGAATCTCACTTTTAATTTTAGTTTTTTTGTCTGTACACATTTTTTACAAAATACGACGGATGGGTGAAAATTCCTATCAATGTATAATACTACATAATTTAAATTAAAGACATACATACGCAACGACCGATCCGGGACTAAAATCTATTGTTGTACTGTCTAATTGAATTGTGTCCACATTTTTCTAAGATGAAAGTTTAAAAAATATAACGTCTTTATAACGTTTGCAAATTTAATTGAACTTCGCAAACCCATTATTTAGTAGTTATTTTTGCTTTTAAAACATTATTGACTATTGAGGTAAATATATTGGTAATGACCTGATTTCAAAAATAACTCGCGCAGTGACATTTTACTTACATACATTTGTAATGATATAATAAGTACATATGTAACTTTATAATTTTCAAACACGTGTACATAAAAATGTATTAAGATGAACCACGCACCGTCCACTGGCGGAAATCGATAAAATATAAATGTAGTGTACGTACGCGTTTCTAAACATTGTGTGTGTTTAGATATGTTTAAAGTATGCTTTAAATGACCAGCTAACAGACACTATCTAAAATTACAGGAATTTGATTTACATAGAGCCTGGTATTTTGTTAAGACTGAAATAACCAGACGCCAGACTGGGGCGTGGATTATTAACACTGAATATTTTATTGTCCCGCCTCGCAATTACATCATACACTGTGGAGGTCAAACATTGACTTGTGGAATAGTACTCAGATTTGACATATTATTTCTTAATTATTATTAAAAGTGTTATTTAAAGTATAATTGTCAGTAGAGAGTAGAATTAACATACCCGATTTATTCAATGCATTTTGTCTAGACAATTTTTTAAGCCCTTACTTCCACAAGGTTTGCATTTTAATATAAAATTGTATTATAAGCAGATAATATAATTGTATCATAATGCACAGCTTTCGAATTTGCATCTGTAGTTCATTATGGCATTTCAAGCTTTGTGCACAAAATTATAATTTAAAATTTGATTATCAGCTAAATGGTAGTTGTGAATTGGTCCTTCAGCCACGTGGACAACTAGGTTACTAAATTAAATGAAACTGCATTATTGAGAAAATCATTGGGTTATGTAACAAAACAACTACGTCAGTCACTACCAGATAATCTATCGATATGAATTTGGATTTCTTAAAACCAGATGTGCTATGAAAGTATAATTAATCTGCACTTTTATAAAATTAAAATCAAGTTTTGCACACTTGGAAAAATAAGCACTCCACTTCCACTCAACGAAAACGTCTGAGATGGATGATGAATGATGGTACAACTCTCCACGACCGGACAATGACGCACACAAAAACGAAGGTCTTGATCATGTTTTGCAGTAAGCTCCACCAATGTTTTTTCCGCTTTCAATTTTCCTGGTGAAACTGACTCGGATTCGGAACAATAATAAATCAAAGCATCTTGTCTCCAAAAATCCTTCCTCATCCTTCACCATTTGGGTAGCATAATGAATCAAAGAAATGTCTAAATATCCACAGAGCTCATTCAATGGGAGCAAATCAAAAGCAAAAATAAAAATAGATCCAAATTTTTCAGTTGCAGAATGTATAGACTGCAACATACAGCGGTCGTCCATAGTTGTAAACTTAGCCATCATCATCTTATAAGAATAGTGAAACAGATTATTCGCGACTGAAGCGTCATCGTCGTCGTCGTCTTCTGACTGGTAACAATATAAAGCAATTGTTCCCCAGATATCTTGACATTGTTTAATAATTTCTGGTTTTTCTTCTTCTTCTTGTGCTGCTGCTGCTGCTGCTGACAATGATGATGACGATGATGACCTCTTTTTAGATTTTTTGACGGATGTCACTTTAACTGTGGTCTCGACGTAAATTGACACGTAACGAAGAAGAAACTCTATTATAGTTTGCTTAGAATGCTCGTGTGATAGTTTATATTTAGATTTTGAACGTAGGTTATCATCATTGGCTAAAACTGTGTTACTATAGTCAGGATTAATCTTCGACGGAGTTGCAGGTGGCTGAATACAGTCATTAACAAACGATTGTAGAATTTTTCTCAGGTCACTCACTGATTTTTCGTGGTTTTAATTTACAATAGTAATTCACTGAATCTGATTTATTTTCTTGTACATCACGCACTTCCACTTTAATATCACTTATCATGGAATGCACGTCTCTGCGAGCACAGCCTTTTCTACGAGAACCTTTTAATTTACTCATATTGAAACACAACCTAAATTGGAAAACTTTAAAAAAACATTAGCAGTTTAAAATCATTGTCTTGATTTCACTTTGCACTAGATACTGTTATGACATTATATTATTTATATTATTATTAATAATAATGAAATCTCAGTCAAAATATTTTATTTTGTTTTTGTTATTTTGTTCAAGCAGTATTAACTGACGGAGCTGCTTCTTGGGTGCGTCTTCATAACCAATATTTTTCGCCAGTGTAAGCTGAAGCTCGTCTTATCGTCAATAGGAACAATAATGCAAAGTAGTCTTTTTAATCCAGTCTCATTCTTAGCTTACATCTTTTCTCAGAAACAAGAGTGACACAAATAGAGCCTTTGATACTTATAAAAATTTTCGATATGACTACTCAGTATAGCAGATAACCCATAATATGCATTTACAAACAAACATACCTAACATTTTTCTTTTCTCTCTCTGATTTTTTCAAAATGTTATACAAGCTTATACTCACATTAACATGAACAAAATAACACTGGCCCTATATACTCATTACTCCATGATATTCGCTTCACTTCATCTATCGGCGTTGCTGGTAAAGTTTGAGAGAGAAAACATTTCTCACAGGAGGTATCTGAAGTGTATAGGTAACACTTAATAATGAAACAATGAGTTTCCAATTTCACCCTAATGACTTTTGTTGAAATGGTCATGAAATAATACTAGTCCACAAAAAGTTCTCTCCACTGTCACAAATTCTTCTTTCATCAACATGATTAAAAGCAAAGTCAAAGCATTTGTAATGATTTATAAGTTGAAAGGTTATTTAGAATGCACACTGATAAACTTTTTCATTACAATCCAGTTGTTGCTGACAAGAAATGATTTTTATAATAATGATATGATACTTATATCATGGCATAACGTCAGTGATGATCCCGTGTAAAGTCTTTTGCTCCTAGCAACCTTAAATGACTACTACTTGTCCCGATTCATAGTGGCATTTGATGTTGGATATTTTTAATTAGTAATCAGCATTATAATAATTTAACCTTCACTTGAACTTGGCAAGATCTTGGCAATGAACCTCATAATCATCCACAATCCGAAATGGATTCAGACTATACTTGTTTCGAAGTTACTTCTCAGCATACCCAAGTCGATGATGGAACAATTTCTACCTGATAACTAGAAAACTCACCTAGAGAACGCCGTGCTTGAAAACGACAAGCATAAAATACTCTCAAACTCAAAAGTGTCATTATCTTGACATGGACCACGTCAATTGATGAGTTTTCTATTCAAGTGGACAGTACGATATTACTACACATCATCATGATCATCGTCATCATCATCATCATCATCGTCAAGTAGTATCGACATTGTAAAGATATCCACTTTAATCAAGCCCCTAGTTGACATTATTGACCCGACCTACTTTCCTAAAACAAAATTTGGACATGACAACATTTAACCAACTAAAATAGGCGACATACTATTATTTCCTATTTCGTCATGTTTCATGGGATACCGAGGGTTTCTTTGATAGCTACGAAAAAGCAAACAACATTGAGTATATTGTTCCCAAAAAAGACAAATATGAAGTATCACTCGTTCCATTGAGTTTTGATTCTGATCAACCCGGTTTGACAAAACTGGTAGTAGATAATCTTCTGTCTGATCTAAGTCAAGAAACTTGCCTCGACGAGACACCAATGTTGAATTTAATCTTCATAAAGCACATTTGTCCGTCTCTTGTCATTCTATGGGAAAGACAAACCATCACAAGGGTCAAGCTGAAAAGTCAGCAAAATTACAAAACATTCAAACTATTCCTCATTTGTTGTCACGATCCATCTCTCCTGACGATGATGCCCAAGTCACAGGAGAGCATTTACTGTTTCTCTCATCTATAATAAAGGCTATTGAATTAAAACAACACCTATTAACGCTGTTATTATTACAAGATAGCAGTGAATGGAGTCCAGGAACTGCCATAATGATGTTACAAGAGGGAGTTTTTTGAAATGACAACAACATCATCACCAAATCAATGACTGTGATTGAAAACAATTTCAGTAAAGCTATTCAATCAGAAGCTTTCCTGTTCATACTAGGTTATGAAGCTATGCAGAAAATAGTGAACATAAAATTCCCGGAAGAACACAAACATGTATTTAAAAAATTGGTCCTCAAGTAAGATACAAACTTTGCATTCCTCTCAATTTTTAACCTTTTAATTGCTTATAACCTTAATTTTCATTACCAATGTGCAATGAAATATGTTTTTGGGTAACTAACCTATTAATTCTTCTTTTCTTTTATTCTTTTTTTTTTATTCTTTGATCTTCTCAAGTTGGAACATCGTTCATCCCTGGATCTGTATGCATGAAGCAAAATCAAGAGCGTCACAATTAACCAAACAATTGTCTCAAACATCATAAAACAAGGAACCACAACAATTTAAGACAATACTAAGATAATAACCATACATAACCTCAAATACTCCTGTTATGTTTATAATTTATTTTACAATAACTATCACAATGGCATTACTTTTTTTAGTACAAATTGTATAGTACACCTTGAGTTTCCAGAGACAACTACTAACAATTTCACAACAAATAACCAGATTTTGAAATGAGCGATCGGAATGGAACAATACTCTTCATTTACCATATATTATAGATACATACTCTATCCCAAGTTTCCAGCCCAGTCCATATAAATATATATTTTTTATGTAACTCGATACAACATGGGTCAGACAGAGCTGAATAATACTTTCCAAACATTAACATTGAGCATTATTAAGCTCAATCTGGCCGTATTATTTATTTATTTATTTCTACTTCATCGAGCTAGTTTTGCTAATGAGAGAAATTGTTTACGACATATTCTGATTTCAAGGATTATTTTTTTAAAAATTTAAAAAAATAACAATTAATAATACTAATTAAACATATTAACCAAACTGTCTCTTTTAGCACGACAATGGATCAGAAGAAGCAACAGGTTTCAAATGATATAAATGCATCATCATCATCACCTGCTCTTTCTCGTGAACAATTCGGCCTAGTATCTACTACTGTACAAACGTGGGTACTGATCCCAGCAACTGCTCGATTGTCAGTTAAAAATCTTCCAGATGACATCAATACTTCAGATCTCCGACGAATCTTCAACCCATACGGGAATATATTAAGCATCAAACTTCAGACCATACCAGAGTCGTCACCCCTACGGGTTTGTGAATTTCGATTCATATCGGTAAGTATAGCTTTCATGCCAAATATATGCATCAAAGATCAATTCAAACACATTCATTCATTTTTAAGGTTAATTGGAATGAACTGAAATATTATCAAAAACAATATTGCAATTATTATTATTATTATTTATATTATTATATTTTTTTATTCATGAAGTGACGCCAATTTGGCCATGGCATGTCTCGATCAAATGGTCTATAAAAACCGACAGATTACAATCAGAGTGGTAGGTTATGAGGAAAAATTACAGAATGGACCAAAGCCTGGCTCACATGTAGAAAACAATGAATTTGGTAAGTCAATTAAATTTAATATATACATGTATATATGGATGTAGTGAATTTGAATTAAAAATATTGTACATATTGACTAGCATCAACGTGGGTTATCATCAAGCCTTGGGAACAGAGAATTTGCTGATTCCACAGGATACGATAACCCTGAAACGTATTTCAGGATTTTGTTGGTTTGCACGACCCAGTGTTAAACAGCTTGACAGCATCTATTGGGAAGCCCACTCAAATATCAATAACTTTGGGATGAGAATTGACACTAATGACGTTAAGGAAATTTCCAAGAAATGCAACGGAAAATTCGAAACGCATTCAGACTACTTGATTTCACGTGGAAACTGCAATGACATTGAGCGACGGAAACTGGGAAAGGGATTAGTTGCTAGAGGAAATGTGGCACATGTAGACAGGAATGCTGTTGTAGCTGAAGCTGACTTTGGTGATCCACTAGACTCCATTATTAACGGAAATCATACATTTTACGATGGCGGCCGGGGTTGGACAGCTCATTACATTGGAAACGGGACATCTATAACTGTATAATTTCGTCGTATATCTGCGTTTTGTTGGAACAATGAACACTGCTAATGCTGGCTTCCATATTGTACACTTAGAGTCTCCCTCGTCCTCCCTTACTCCGGTAGGTAAGCTGTTAGAGATCAACAATCAACCATACGTAAATTGAATGCAACAAAGTACTACAATACAATATTGTAGAAAGAAAAGTAATATTGTATTATATTGTTATACCAAACAAAGTTATTGCTTGGAGAAATTAAAAACATGAAAGGTAAATTTCATTATAACCACAAAGATTACTACCCTTTTTGATCTGACACGACGTTGTGAAAATTTCATTTTTATTTCCAGTCTACACCTCGCTAATTTCGACGATTTTTATTGCATACACATATCATCAGTAGAATGCATGTTCAAGGGCTTAATATAAATGGTTTAGTTAGGCGATTAACTCATTTGACCATTCCCTGCTTTGATTGTTTTGATTTTAGTTATTTTATTGCGACATAGTTTTATATTCAGGGTTAACATGAGAATGGAATTGCATTATAGCGTTTAAACAATTTACACATTGCGTAATATTTTTTCTATTATATTTTGTGAAAGATGAGTAAGTTGCAAAACTAGTGCCTTTTGATGTAGTCATTACCTGAGCTTTGAATAACTTCCCACAGCAAAAATGGGAAGTGCGTTATTAATAGCAATTTTGCTTGGTATTTTATCAAATTCCGTCAACGCTGAAGCTACAGGTGTGTTCCGGCACAGCTTCGCTTTATTCGGTGTAACACCAACAACTAAAGAAGATATTAGGTTTATCCGGGATGTAATCTCTCAAAATACTGGGGTATAAAAACCATTCTTAATAACTTGCTCAAAACGTGTTTTATTGACTTAACGAACCTTCAAAACACTCATATACAAATAATAGATTATGTGCCCCAGTGGCGTCGGACCGATTGGTGAGGAGGTTCAGCTAATGGCAACTCGAGAAAACTTTGAATACTGGCAACCCCAATTTATCAGCATGGATGTGCAAATCTTAGCGGACGAAGTGGAAGTGTAAGCGAAAACCTAATAAAAGCATTTTTTTCAAATTTGAATAAAAATCAAACATGATTTTTAAAAACGGAATTAGAATTGCAATGAACGGGGAACTGCAGGATATTGTCAAGCCCATGACTGTCCCAAGGACCACACTTTCGAGATGGTCAATCGACAGATCAATGCAAGCACGTGAATACTGCACAGTTAGTAAAGTGTTTAACGTGAAAACGTGTGTGCCATATTTTTTAAGACAGAAAGTCTCTGGGGGCTACCTGTACCTACGGATATCCTCTGAGATGAATTGCCACAAAAGTCATTTCCTCATGATGACGTTTGTCGAGAGCGTACCAAATCGTCCTTTTGATGAGCCAAGCTCAGATGAATTTAAATTCATCTTTGAAAAGATAAAAAAGACTTCGTCCTCCAAGGAGTTTTACATGCGCAGCTCGAAATATCCGAACGGAGTGGTTGCTTCTAAGATGAATCTCATCATTTTAGAGATGAAAGAAAACAGCTTGAAACAATACTATTTTGCAGGGTACAAACCTCATGACGCACAATTGAACTGCGACAAGCACAGTAACAATAAGGGTTTATATTGTTTGAGAATAAAGGATCTTCCTCTCTATATAGAATCATTTGTGGACCCTGTGATAGGAAACTTTACCACTTTATTGAGAAGTAACGATAAAAAAGGAAAATGCACACCCTTTGAATTAATCGAAGCACCGGATATTAGCATTGAGGCGACCATTAGCGGGGTTCAGTTCACTGAAAGTCTAGACAGCGCGCTGCAGCAAACTGAAGGCCAGACTATCACTGCATTTTTCAAATACAAGAATGGAGCCTCGGGTAGGGACACGGTTGCAGTAAAGGCGGAACACAGTCACCAAGACAGTTTTAAGACAACATTCAGCCGGAGCTACAAGTTCGTGGAAACATTCGACTTTTTTGCGAACACACCTATACTTAATTTTAAGCAAACCAACGTTAAAGGCTCGGAATCGGGAACCGCCACCACCACGACTGTTACCAAAACCACAGGTTATGCAATTGCTGGGACGCAGACGATTCCTCCAAGCAAGGAACTCGAGATTGCCATTGTGTTCAAATTTCAAAAAGATTTAAAGATTCCGTTTGAAGCAAACATGACGGTGTACGGCTACTCAAAACGTTTGTTTAAAACGGAGACAAATTTCCGCGACTTTGAGACGAGAATGGTGGAGGTGGATTTGCTTAAGGAAGCTTTGTTCAAGCATCAATTCGCTCCGACGTTTACTTCAGAAACCAAAGAGTCTGTTACAACGGTTATTGTAGGGACGTTCACGGCAGATTTTGGGCTAAAGATACTTATGGTTGTTCAGGAAGCTGGAACCAATGTTATTCCAAATTATTGTAAACGAAATACAACAGTTCATGTATAAATAAATAAACAATTGCGAAACTCGAAATAAGCTTGAATTTTTTATCTACACTTACATTATTGTCAGGTCACGTCGAAGTTATTAATGAATGGTTTAATCAAAATAATTATTACGTATTTTCAATTTATACTCGAATCATGATCATGATCATGATCATCATTATTACATATTAACATGATTAATGGTTTTACTCGTGAAGCTTTATACATACATGAATGTTTTAACAGAAAATTAGCATGTTAAAAAATGAATAAAAATATGCAACTCATTACTTTATGCCAGAAATTTTATGGAATTTTTGTATGAAAATTGATCGTCAGTTTCCAGAAAAACAAAATCCTTTAAATTAGGATGTCGCATATTAAAGGTGTAACATAATTTTTACAAGAAATGATATTTAATTCATATTTTTGGCTTTAATTCTAAAACATTTTAGTACATCTTATTATTACTCGTCAAATTATGTAGTTTTTATCATCAGAATTTTAAAACTAAAATTGCCCCCGAACAAAGCATTTTAAATCGATTACAATCTTCATTGTAAAGCCAAAGCTTAACAATCTGTAACTATATATAAACTATCTAGTGTAAACTATATATTGCAACCAACTAAGACCCTTTAATTATGAGAATTTAACATTGGTTTATATTTTTGGTTTAATTTTCACACTAGTCAGCATCACTGCCCAAAAACTTAGATGAAATGCATGGGATGATTCTGCATTTTGCCTGCAAGCATCTCGTTCAAATCTTTCATTGTTTTATTGCTCCTGTAACAATAAAATAAAAATAATATTAATTTGATTAAGTCTATAATTAAACCGTTGTATATTTAAAAAGAAAAACAAGTTAATCATCTTATCTTAATGAATCAACTTACTCAAATCCTTCACACAATTTCTTGGCTCTCTCCGCAGCCAAATGGGCGTAGTAAGTGGGTGCCGGTATTTTCACACTTCTGGTGCATCTCGCAAACATGTAGCAGAGAGAATTTGTCAAATTTTGAAACTCATCCGGGGATAAGTTGCTGTCATCCCAGAGCATGTCGTATTTTCCAGGAATGCTGGTTCCCTGGATTCCTTTGTGGAATAGCCCGTAAAATTGGTTTCGAGAAGGATTCACAATTTGCGTATCAACCACAGTTCCTACTGGTGCGTTGCCCCATTCATGAAAAAATCTAGTGTGATGACGCTTGTTTACAGAAACGAAGGTTATCTTTGGCTGATAATCATTTCGGAGGGTCATGCATGCTTTTCGAATGGCCTTCATTTCCACATGAAGCAATTCCTTATACTGTCCTTCGCCGACACCATCACGGTAATAAATTATTTTCATAGGCAGCATTCCAAACTTCGCCTCGTAGGCTTTCATAATTTTTGTGATGATGGCCTCGAAATCCTGAATCACTTCCGCCGCGCCCTTGCCTAGCTTCCTCTGTGCCCTGACCTCAGTCATGAACTTCATTCCGGTGTTGCCGAGACTTCCAACCACTGCTGCGAAACTCGGTGGCTCGTCCTCTTTTTTGAATCCTGCTGGAGGATGGGTAACGTCAGCTCCCAAAATTAGAGTTGGATAATCCATTAGAATCTTGCAGAATTGGGAGTCATCGTACATCTGATTACTGTTCAGTGGAGGTACTATCACGTGATTGACGCCACCCAGCTTCATGTTAATCTTCAGAGTCAGATTCTTCACAACGGACTTGAATCTTTTGTCGTCCTTCAGGTTACCCTGCCAGACGCAGGAGGTCAACTTTCCAGGTTTGCAGAGGATCTCGGCGGCGTTCTTCACAGGTCCGTAAATTGAATCTTTTTTCTCTCCTGTGACCACGATAACAATGTCACAATCTTTGAAGTCGGTTTTGAAGTATTTTTGTAGAACCTTTGCTTTATCCAGGGCAGTTTTCACGTTTTTACATTTCTCGTCAAAAATATTGTTGATTGGCGCAGGAGGAAACGCCACGCCCTTCATCTTGAATGCATCCACTATTTCGGAAATGAATCGGTTAATGACACGATCCCAGAGCGGCTGGTAGCACAATTGCAAAATGCCCCATTTCTTGACCTCCCGAGCTGGTTGGTAGAAATCAAAGTCACGTCCACCGTAAACATTCCAGACGCCATCCCTAGGAGTTATGTGAGCGATGTCGGTATTTTTCGCAGGTCCATAGCGGAGCGTAGGAGCATCCAAGACACGGGCGTCAATCTGTAACATTTTATCCGACAGTTTGATTTCCATTGCATTTAGGGTCTTGTTATTTTTCAGGTCCATTTCATTCATCCTTCTTTGAATGTCATTCATTCGCTCCTTTGGTTTCATTGCAGCCATCTTCAGCATTTCAGAGGTTTGGTCGCCAGTAAGTTTCCGGTTGTAACTTTGACCACTCTTTATTGTACATAGTTCAGCAGGGACACGATTTCCCTTGTTGCCGATTTCCAGGAGTGGTCCATTCTTAAATTTAAGCTCAGTTCCATATTTTTCGTGGAAGTAGTCAAAAAATGTTATCTGCTTATCATTTTTCTTCCTGTCTTCCCACTTGAAGCCAGAGTTTGTGGGAGTGTCCCAGTGCACGTTGGTCACGTTTCCACCCAGTTTAGAATGTCCGGCCACATATGTAATTTTACAGGCTAAAAACACAATACAATTTTTTCCCAATATCAACAATAAACAAACAAACAAGGTTAATCAGATTAAAACGCTAAAGGTTAGTTGGTAATGCTAAATGAACCCACATTTAAGTAAGCTTCGCGCTTGCTCCAAATGTTCATCACCCCATGTCCAGACATCGTTGGGGTTTGCACTTTCACCAAAAAGGTCCTTCAGCACCTCTAAAACTTTCTTGTTCAACATGAACGCACTGTGGGTAACTAAAATGATAAGTTTAAAAAAATATTATTTATATTCAATAGCCATTCACTTTTAAATATACTTTTTTCTAATTTAAACTCACTGTCCACATTTAAGTACGGCTTCCAACCAATGGTGGCACTTTGATACTAAAAATATTTAAACATAAAAAATCTTTATAAATAATCATGTTGCCCCAATAATAAATAATTGTAAAATATTTTAATTGTAGTTTAACTCCATTGTTAAATGATTCTAAAAAGTCAATTTACCATTCCTCGAATGGCCACAACGCCACCTCCCAAAGCCCTCATCTCGTCTGTTTTCGTAGGAACAACTGTGGACCGGCCCACAGAATAATGCTTAAAGTTGGGCAGGTTTCTCATAAGAGCGTTCAATGCAGCCTCAAGCTCTGGCCGCGGCTCCGCAGTCACGCCTTCCAATCCCTCCAGTGATCCACGAGTCGCTTTCCAATACTGGGCCAAAGAAGCCACGTCAATGGTGTGGATGCCTCCGCTGGTTTTATCTATTGCAAGTTCAAAGGTCACCTGAATAGTGCCACGTTCATTGTCTTCATCCTCAATAAATCCGGTCTTCTTGAGGTCATCAAAGGTCACCTCATGCTGTAGTGGTATAGGAGTTTCAAGGTCATCCAGTTTACATATTGTGTACATGTTCTTGCGACCATCGGTGCCAATTCCATGAAACCCAAAATCTTTTCCAATCTTCTCCACGAGGTACTTGAGAACTGGATCGGTAATGGACTTTGAAGGAATCTTTTCTTCAGTCCCAGAAGCACCCCTGGAATTTCCAGGTTTAGGTTTAGACTCAGCCTCAGCTTTCCTTTTCCGGTCAACTTTGAACTTGATGTCGTAATGGTAAAAAGTTGAAATTGGGAAGGCTTTTATATTTTTATTTTTGGATTCTATTTCATAGTAATTCACGGAGATTTTTTCCCGCTTTGTTTGCCATGTTCCCACTCCATCCGAACCCTTAGGCTTCACCTGGAGGACGATGTCGTCCTTGTTCTCAAAATCGTCAAATTCTTTTTTCCAGCCGCCCGACGCTTCAAGCTGCTTTTTGTTGCAAGGCTTTTTATAAGGATCAGGGCATTTAGTAACTGGCACAAACTTTGTGTTGTCATCATTTTGATTTCTCTGCTGCTGCTGAGGAAAATTCCGAGGATTCCGCTGCTGGTAGTGACCAGGATTGGGCTGGCCGGATGTCGAAGTTGAGGTTGAAGGTTGGTTGCGATGATCATCACGACGCTCAAACCGACGATTTCCGCTCCCTCCGCCTTTTGTATTCCATGCTTAATCGAGAAAACAATGTTATAAATATTACTATATACATATAACAATATATTATTTGTAATGAAGCTTTTTAGTTTAAATATTTTTAATATCAAAAACATACTCATGAAAAATACAAAATTATGCAATAAAATTTTCATTTTACACAAGTAAAATTACTATACTTACATTTTCCGGACATTTTTTCTCTTTATAGAAATTTTTCACAGTCTTTTTCTATCTCCAGTGACAATTTTTCGTCATTAACCGTGGTTTGAAAACAAACCTTGACTTTGGTATGGGCTTGGGCTATCGAATTATAGGGGTTTGAATATTATTATTACTGGGGCGTTTTGACGAGAATTACCTGTGAGAAGAATTTTTGATGGATAGTTTTTTAATGGAAATCTTGGACCAATGCAATGATATGATATATCAAACTGTGCATGGAAAACTCTATATGTACATGCACTAAAACTGAACTTTTAGCACCTGTCTTTATGTTTTGTGATGTGACTCAACAAGAAGAGCCAAAAGCATACTGGTAGAGATTGAGGAAGGTGAGCGTCTTTTTAAGACAATATGCATAAAACATAAAACGTAATTTGCATAGTAAAAAACAAGCCGAGAGCTCAAGTAAAGTAAAATGCAACGTTTTCGACTTGTGCAGAAACGTAAATGTAATGAGGTTATTCGGCTCTTGCTCTTGGCACTCGGCAGTGGCACATGCAATAGCTAAATATAGACAACGAACGTTGTCTTTTGTTTGCTTTTCTGCTACTATGATATTTCGTAGGTATATGGTATTGTATGTATGTATGTATATATATATATGCAGTATACTTTTTTAATATGTAGATACAACAAG